>QYTT01082154.1:0-13702 GCA_006980735.1 Dasypogon diadema
TTTACACCTCGAGGCAAAATTCACCATTCGTAAGTCATAAGTTGGATATACGAAGGTTGATTCCTATTCCAGGAAGATAGCTCCAAATTTGTGATTATTCTTTCAACAGTTTGTCCTTTAACTTTTCTATATAAATAAATTTACCTTCACTATTACGCTCAGAAGCATTAGTAATTCAAAACAATCCTCTTGGAAAGTGATTTAATTAATAACAAACTTCTGTATTCTTGCTGCATTAATAGATCATAATAATGGAATAGCACAGTGCATATGAGGTACAGGTGTAGAATATCAGAACCTTCGAATTATTACACTCCAGTACGTACATGTAATGTAATGATCTGAAGCGTGTAGCATGCAACTCCTTACAAGCTTGGTTTGCTGAAAATTGGGCACAGATGTATCTTTTATATGAAATCAATACGCACTGCATTTGAAATGGTAAGATTGATAGTTCTTGTGCTTCTACGGGTGGATAGAGGAAACATATTCCTTAACAAATTTATTACGCATAATATCCTTTATGTGCACAGTGTGCTTAAATCAAAGTAGCCATAGACATGCTACGTTATTCGACATTTATATTTATACACACTTTCCTCTGAGTTTCCGAGAAAAACATGGTTTAAAATTCCCTTCCCTATTAATAAATGTCACAAATTTCGTGGAAGCAGGACTTATTTTTTGAAGTTAGGTGGAATTCCTCCAATTTATTATTAAATAACACTTTTATTTTCGATTTAGGTAATTAAAAAAAACACACACACATACACACTCCCTATTTTAAAGTGGATTTTATAATAGTATTTTTTATGTGACGCGTTTTAACTTAGAAGAGTAAAAAATTTTGAATCCTAAAGCTAACGTTCTAAATATTGCCTCCAGCAGTACAAAAGTATCTTTAAAAGAGCTTATAAGGTGTTTTCTTTTGTTTTTATCCGTTTATTTATTTTTTTTCAGTATAATAACTCTACCCGTGTAAGATACAAAGTTTTTATAAAAATATGCAAAAACAGAATTAAAAATTTTTTATGTATTTTAGAGTTGCTAACAGCTAACTAGATTTGCGAAATAAATTAAAAAAAAAGTTAACGATAAGAGGATTAAAAAAAGAAGTTTAAATTAGTATGACGTGCAACTAAAAGAAGAAACATACAAAGTAGTAGATATTTTTTACGTGTTGAAAAAGAATTTCAATGCTCCAGAGTTTTAAGGCGTGAACTATGTTAGTTGCGACAGTACATAGTGAGAAATATTAAGTTTATTAAAAATATGGCTGTCTTTCAAAAGGGAAATTACCTGGAAATGAAATTGCCCGACAACTGTTTTTCTATCAGATTTAGAGATCTTCAACCTGCAGCTTAATCACAGAGTCTTTCTAAAATATAATCGTTGCGTGAAACGGTGTCTTCTATTAATTCAGGCAGAGGAGATGTGTACAGTTTAATATTCTCGACGTACATATGGAAGAATCCTTCTTTGATAACAGAAGTTATGTCATTGAAGATGCTAGCAAGCTAAATTGGCCCCAAGATGGACCCCTGGGGACACAGCTACAAACAAATCTGAGGACTGGCTGCCAAAGAAAACTTTTTGTTAACTGTACGACCAAAGGTACGACCAAAGAAGTTTGAATGTTGGAATCGTAATATTGAGCTTGTGAAAAAGTTTGCCAGTAAGAAGAATTCGATTTACTTTATCGAAAGCATTAAGAGAAATAGGAGAAAATCTTCAGAGTTATATATTTTGAAGTATGGGAGAGCTAAAGCTAATTTCAGTGATGTAAACAAGTAAAGGAAAGATATTTAAAAGAGAGACCTATTTATGTAATTTCTTAAAAGCCTTAGATAGAAATGGAGAAAGGAAATAGGATGAAAATCTTCAGAGTTACATCTTTTGAGAATGGGCAAAACTTCAAAGCTTTTTCAAGGTGAGGGAAAATGGGAAGTGGTTAATATAAAATTAAAAAATAGATTAGAGAAGGAAGTATCATTAAACTTAAGATATAATTCCTCTCAAGTTTGAGTTAAAGCTGTAACGAACCTTGAGCAAAGTTCAAGGCGCAGAGCTTGCCGATCGAAGCTTTCAAAATTTTCCTTGTACTTATAATTCGCACGAATAATAATTACATTTGTATAAGTCAGATCTTGGAACTGTCGGAATCTTATTTCTTCACAAACCAACCGATCGATCAGATCTCCCTTACATCCAAACATTCTGCATCTACTTAGTATCTGAAGAACTGATTATGTACATTGCGAAATTCATTGATCTTGAGGTACAGGCTTTGTGCATTTATGTGATACCTATACGTTTAGTCCATTATCCTGTTTGAAAAAAAAAATTTCCAGCTGACCCAGGATCATCGATTTTATACATTAGATAACAATCGGGAAAATGCGACCTGTATTTTACAAGTAGGATAAACAATAAAATGCAAAGTATATTCAAGGAAACGCTACCTAATGCTGCACAGGTTAACACATTTTTAGTGATAGATCCTATACCAAGCGAATGGAATTCTAATGGTCAGAAAAAAGCAAGGCCACCATAATAAGGCAAGTTAAATAAAAGCTTGTGAAAAAAGGTAAAATTTTACATTTCGGTGTGGTTATTTGCTGGAACCGGTATAGTCTGACAAACATCTAACAATGGTAAGCACCGAAGAATCAGAACCATTTAAGATATGTCAGAGGAGAATCAGAAGAAGTAGTAAAGAACTCAATGTAACAGTCAACTACACGAAAAAGAAAGACTTTTATTGTAAATAAATACATGTACTATACAAAGAACAAGAATCTATTATCATCATTCTCCATGATAATGCTAGACCAGATTACATACTTTACAAATTACTTCACAGAAACATAAATCAATATTCAGGTTAAGGTCTTTTGAAGACAATCTTGGATTGGGCAACTCTTGGTAGTATGTATATAGAAGAAAGTTAATATGTTTTCTATGTAAAACTATATATTATATTTCTCCTTTAATACTAAGAAATATTTCTTTAAGCCCTCAAACTAATTTTAATTTCATAATCAATGCTCGAAGCTGTTTTTTTTGAAACCATTAAAACCAGATGATGTTATTGAGGTAGTTACAATCCGTGGTGAATAGTGAATAGATTGCTTCCATTAAATCGTGGCGTCAACTTCATTTCTCACAATCTTGATTTTCATTAAATACACCTTTCAGAAACATTCGCTAACTTAAAATATATTTTCTTCGAGTACACCCTCAGTCCTAACAAGCAGGAATGAAATAAAAAGTAAGAAAGATGTCGCAGCAAATGCTTTTTTGTCACGTAGCTTATGTTCAGCAAATTCCTTTGCAAAGGTAAGTACGTCACATCCCGTTACCAATGGTGATACCAACGTCTGCCACAGGCAGTAACCTTCCCCGTAGCACCAATCAAAGGCTTTGTACAATCAAGAAACCTAATTGATTGCCTCTGCAGAAAGCAAGACATCGTTGAAATTGACGTTCTCTCTGGGGTGTTTCGAGTATATTCAGAAATTTCATCTGGAAATCCAAACTCCACTCACATTTTCAATATGAAGAGTATTTATCCACAAGTCATGCTTGATGTTACATACATATATGTATCCTACTTACGTTTCTATCGAATTAGTTACTAAAAATGTGTGTAACTGCGGGCAAGAATCTTAGAAGCATTTCATATCATAATAGTCTATTGTTTCTGTTTTGATTTTCCTATGATTTCTTCCAATTTTTATTATTAATGACGTTCACAGCGTAAGCTGTACTTATTTCCCACACGAACAATCCCCTTCAATAGAAAATAAGTAACTTATGGAATATTGATGCGATATATGTATAAACATAAATCAGGAATTTGACACCGGGGGGGATAATGTTGAATTTACTGCGAAGACTTCTTCAATTTATAGCTGATATAATAGCTTTTAAGATTTTATCGGGGTCAATAGGAAGCAACAATACTCAATTTATGAAAGGGCATAAAGTTGGGATACACAATATGTCCCTGGAGTCATTTTAAAAGCTTGCGATAAAAGTTAAAAACAAAATTAGAGAAGAAAACCAGAAGAATATGCATAATTCAAAGGGAAAAACACCTTTTGTTGCTGTTTTGGTATTAGCTCAGAAAAAATGAACATAAAAACGTTTTATCATAAAATAATGCAATTCTTTAGAGAAATTTTTATTTTCCACACATAACAATGGACAATTCTAATGTCTGACAATTTTAATTTATGGACTGTGAATTTATGAATAATTTATTTTCTTTTTAATCTTTCGCACCATGAAAACCGCTTTGAATTTTGAAGAGGAGAAGTTCATAATATGAGAAAGAAAGATCCTGATTTAAAATTTCAAACTGCCATGTCGTTGTCATTTATCTTTATGAAAGGTTTTGAGTCCTGCATTGTATAATATTTCGTAGAGCTTTTATACGAAAGACGAAAAAAAGTATATTTTGTGAATCCTGTGATTCTGTCCATTTGTGACTATGAACCTTAAGCTGCTAAAATAACAACTATGATAATGAAAATGATTATATTCGTTTAAGTGAGCCTAAAATAAACAAAGACTAGCTAACATTTCTCTCCGACGGACGCTGTGAAAACGTAACACTAATTTTCAAATTTCTCAAACGATCAACAAATTAGTACTAGACTCACTGCGAATTTCATTGAAATGGATATCATCCGTGTTATCATGTTTCTACATAAAAATTATTGAGGGTTGACTTCAAAAACAGGAGGGAATTCTGTAAGTGGTTTTTGGAGCAAGACCTGACAGATTATAATTTTTACGATTAACAGAGACAAAGTAACAAACTTCTCCAATATATATATAGCACTTGTACTTCAAAAAATCCACATAAGAAAAATAAGTTAACTTTTCGACTTAGTTTTAGCAAATATTTTAGTGAATATCTGAGCTGGTATCATGGGCAATACATCAATTGGACCCCTTCAGTCTTTTATGTGGGACCATAAATAGCGATACGTTTCACCGGCTTTTGGAAGAAAACTTACCAGAATTGCTAGAAAATACAACCCTTGGTACACTTCAGCAGGCACGTTATCGACGTTTTTAAATCACAAGAACCCCGAGAGATAGACAGGGGTTAAGTTTCAATTAAATTACCTGCACTGTACCCAAATTAAACTCCTTTTAACTCTTCTCTTTCATAAATAATAAAAAGCGAAGTTTACGAAAGACCACTGAATAAAAAGGAAGAATTTCTGATGAGGATTGGATATAGAGCAAACAAAATTGGGGACGTGCTAAGGTCGACAATTGTGCTGAGAGCCTTATTTTTGGCAACAAAACGAACTTTTTTTTAGTTCTTTTTTTCTTTTACTATAAATTTCTGTGCTGTGGTGTCAAATAGAGTTTAAAGACAAGATATATTAAGTGACTTTTATGTTAAGGTCAGTTATTTTAGTATTTTAGATTTGATTTTGAAATTTTTTGATTTTTTGACACGAAAGAGAACTTCCAATTTTTAGCACTTGTCGTAATAAGGAATAAAGTACAGACAAAGGCAAAGAATTCAACCTTTCTCATATTTCGTCGTGTAATTTCGTGAAGAAGAAAAGAAAAGGTGTCCTTGGCTTATTTTAGACAAATTAGATCAAAGAAAAAGTGCACTATAAGAAAAACCTCTTTCGAAAGCTCTCAAGACAGCATCCATAAAGAAAGCAATACTTTTTCTCCCTGATGCACGGAGTAAAGTTCCTTTATCAACCATGAGAAAATCTTGGCAGGTAATATTGCCACAGTTTGACAATGGGTGGGATGAAGGGGATTTGAGGCCCTTGTTTCGTTTAAGGGGACAAAATAAGTACAGATTACTATTATGTCTATGCTTCAAAATATCTGAAAAGAAATTATAACAACAGAGGATCTCAATGACTGGGTAAACGAAAATTATTCTGATCATGACGAAACTGATTTGATAGTTGCAGAAAAAATGCGAAAAATAATAGCAAATGAAGAAAAAATAAGGAACCATAAGTTACAACTTTAGGATTCTAATTGAGTGTTAATTTGTACAAATAAATTACTTGATTGGATTGGAGCGCGAAGTAAAATTTCTATTGAAGATATTTTGGCCTTACACAGAATAAGCTCGAAAGCAGTCGAGTTCATCTTTTAAAAAAAAGCACACACAATATGGCCCTCTTCTCGTCTTTACGGCTTCACAAACTTCTATGGCACATTTGGTCCACATTGTCGACGCCATGGTGCCAAAAATGTACATTAATCTGGAGTACTTTATACACAACATCAATGGAACACAGCCAATTTGTTACACAATTTCACAAAAGCTGGCAAAAACTATGACTACGCCCTGCTTTTAACATATTTTTAGTGATTCTTAGCGAGTGAAAGTGGGTGAAATGCACAAGCACTTTATACGCAACAAAATTAGCTACTATAAAGATGGAAACAATTCTACTTCGTTTAAAAACAAATGCACTCGTGATTATTACGAGGTCTAGAGTTTCAGGGTGATGCGTGTGAGAGGATTGTATGTGCTTTTTAATTTTAATCCTTTTTCTGATTTAATTTATGCTTGTTTTGTATTTTGATTCATTACTAATCTTTCTATCTTTTGTTTCTTTATTTTTTCTAGGTTATTCTTAAGGCATATCTAGGTATTTGTACTCAATCTTTCCAATAATTAACACGTTGACTGCCGCAATTAGCATAAAAGCTTTCGTGAGAGAACTACATGGTAAATTGTCTTTGACATGAGAGAGCTTTTAAATGCCGGTCACCGGTGACCGGCACAGCAGTCAGTCAGTCAGCAGCTAATGTACTTGTCGCTGTCTCAATATCCTCAATCCTTTTAAGGTGATATCCAAAACTTCCGTGCCCAGTAGTTAAAGAAGCTAAACATTTCAGTATTCCTCGCTCCATTCTTAGAACTTTTCTTCTAGTTGGTCTGTTCAACAGCCTAATTTATAGCTATCGACAGGTTGTCATATTTTTCCATCGATTTTGGTACTCTTTTATGACCCATTTTCCGATTGGGTCCATCACTATATTTCCGCTAATGACGGAATATGATTCTGGGCTTTGGAACTTCAAGCTGCCCTCTGCTTTGCTAAAGTGTTCGCTTTATGGTCCTTTCCTTTCAAACAAAGTGTAACCTCACCGAAGTAAACTCATTGAACTTTTGCACACGTTCCTCAGTCCGATCCATGCATTTGACCACTCCTTGTTTATCCAGTGGCAGTGCCATGAGAATTTTATCTCCTTGAACCTGATCCGGAGCTGGCATTTCTGCCTGGTAAACGGAGTTACATCTCCCCGGGGTAACATAGTAACAGATTTATGTCTTCTTCTTCATGAATATAAAAATATCGCCCTTCGGCAATCCTGACCCTCTTGATCCTGTCCTCGAGTATCGTGAATTTCCTGATCTCTTTTGCGTGATCCAGGATTTTTCTATGTCCATACTCAGTTTCTGACAATACTATATGCTGTCCTGCTGCATCCTAAGAGCCGCCCACGCAGCCATATTTTTTACATATAGAACCATCGAATTGACCACCCCAGGAGAGTTTCCAGCCCAGAAAATAGTGCACGTCATGGACGATTTCTCATTAATTTGGTTGATTTTTAACTCATAAATTCAAAATTGATCCAGGAAGAAAAAGTCAACAATAGCCCAGATAAAAGCCGAATATCGCTAATAATTATTAAGACGAAATTCCATAATCTATTTTGGGAATTTATTTGCATTTTTACTGTTTTCGTCTGCGTTTTAGTACCATAAAAAATTGTAAACAAAGCTAAACTTTAACTTGAATAGAGCTTTCAAAAGTTTGGAGAGCGGTGATCGTTAAGAATTCGTAAACTGCATCAGACTAGAAATTCGACAAACATTTTCCGAATACACATAAATAATAGACATAATAAAAAAAATTGTTATGTAATTTCTCCCCTTTTGAAACAACCAACAACCGTTTGAATATGGGTGTGGTATAATCTGCGAAGATTCATTTTGCCAGTAATCAAAATTGTGACTACGAAAAAACAATTGTGGAAAACAAAGGGTTTGTAAGGAATTTCTGTTTTTATCACAATTTTGATTTCGGTATCAGAAGGTATTCAAAAAAAAACCCTACATTTCCATATTTCGAAATTTTATTGCACGGCATAACGCAGGGATCTTTTCTAGTACTCGGTTACTTCGGCAAACGAAAACGGCTACAAGTGAATTCAATTAATTAAGAGACCCGCCACGGCAGGGCACTCACATCGAGTCGAGATGCAATTAGCTAATTGTTTACCACTTTACCTGAGATAAATCGGGATCATCACGAAGCTTATCCAGAATGGCGCATTTGACTATTGAAATGCAGTTCACCGCAATGAAAGCTAACAACGCCAGGCGTGACCTCATTTTGCACTGGAACCTACTGACCGCACTTGACCCGCAGATTTTTCACTATTCACCAATTGCTGACTGTTTAACTATTTGGCTGAGGTTTCCACTGGCTGGCACTCACAAGCGTACACAGATTAGCACTAATTGGGGGAATCACGGGAATTTGAGAAATTTCAACACCTGCGCACTTTTAAATCATTTTCGGCAATTGAATTAACGGAAGCACTAAACTGGCCAATGCTCCTGTGTTTATGATTCACTTAACCGAAGGCAGAAGGACGTGCCAAGGCCTCCGATGGCAAATTACATAAGTCGATGCAGAAAGCACTGCAGTACAACAGAGGTGGTATCCTGGTCACCAACCAGAATGTCCTTGGGTGACTCACACGCTGCGAACCAGTGAACCAGTCGTTAGTCGTTATGCGTGAAGTTATGCATGAGCCATGCGAAGTGGCCACGTACGGATGCACCAATTTTTGCGTGCGAAGATCAATCAGTGCTAGAACTGAACTACACCAGAGAATGACTATAGTCACTTCCAGTTGCTGTGCCCAAACAATGAACAACAAAACTGCAAGGCAGACCACGGACTACTGACAACGGGATTGCTGAAAAGCTATTCCACTGCCGTTTTTGGGATTGGGAGAAGTCATATTCCGCTGGTCCAACGCATGACTCAAACACGGAGGGGAACTTGATCAACCGACTTCCAACGGTGCGATAAACTTGTTTTCACAGTTTGAAAGAACTTGTTTTCCTAGTCTGGAAGGAGAGGGGTAAACGAAAGCTACAAGCTTACGAATTATGGAAATCAAGAGTGACGTAATCGGTGGAAAGAAGTATGCTATGGTTGCGCTGAATTTCATTCCAGACTAGAATGTAGGAAGAGCAGGAGTAGTCGTTAGGTGTTCTGCTATGTAGTCGCTACCTGTTGATTGTTCCGCACTGTTGCGGGTGAATGTTTCACAGTTCACTGTACTTGGCTACAGGTACAATCCGTCGATGTATATAACCGTTCTGATGACTGAAGCAAATGTAAAAAAAAGAAAATCGTAAACTTTTTAGAAAACAAAACATAAGAAAATTAGATCAGCAGTGCTACCAGAAGGTAAACAATGGCTTGCCCTTGGAGAAGAAATTTTACTGCGTTAGCAGTTTAAAAATTGGTAAGTACAGTTACATTTATATATATATACATTATATTGAAAAGAAGGACAATGTTATCATCTGAACTACCAGCATTACATGTTTTCTTAGTTTTACCACATCCGTCAACAGATACTCGGAAAAGATTGGATATCTGCATTATTTTTTGTAGCTTAAGTAACCATTTGGTCATTTGTCTCTAATTTGGCGTAATTGCTTTCTTATTGTAGAAATGTGACAATGAACATTTTCTTGACGATTCAATATGCATGGACTTGATGAACTTTCGTAATGAGGTAATGAGGATTTTGATTGGTTCCATTTTATTTTTTGAAAATTTAATTTTTGGTAGGTCACGCTGCTCGGTAATGTGAGATAGCAAGAGGCAAGTGTCATGCGGTACATACTATTCCATACTAGGCCTTCTAATAAAATGAAAATTAATTTATTTTCAGGATTGAGAAAGAAAAACTTACTATCTAGCAATACATTAAGATGAATAAATCTTCATGATGTACAAAGTAATTCAGAAATGAAAGATTAAAGTAATTAGCAAAAAAGAAGAGCTGAGAACAAAAAATTAAAGAGAAACAGAAGATGCACGTGATACTTATGATTAGATATTGAAGAGGATAACAAAAATAACGGCAAATTTAAGAAACAATGCCGAAATTCTAGCAGAGGAGGCTAGTTGGATATCAACACATAAGCAATTCCATTTACGATTAGCAAAGTAGGAATACTTACCAATAGCAGTTCAAAAGTAAGGCAACAAAATATTCCCACGTTTGAAAATATTCAAGAATTGTACATAAATTAGAAAAAAATAGAAAAGAACTCTAGAGGGAACTTCAGTTTCAAAAACCAAAATTATCACTTGTTTAAAGTAAGGCAAAAAATTTTTGTAGATGGGAATTGCTAGCAAAGTGCCAGCATTTTAAAAAATTATTGTGGAGTGTTTCGATTTCGACGGTAAGGAAATCTCATCAGAATGGCTGAAGCCTAGTCCGTCTAGCCATGGACACTCAACACAACTTTCAAAAATTTCGCCCTTTATCAGCGCAATGCTCAACCTGTCCTTCTGATAGAAATAGGCAGTCAGCTGGGAGAATAATATTTTTTCGAATGCTTTACTTGAAAAACAGTAACTACTTATGAGACGCAAGTCAGAATGTTCAGTACATTTTTTAGATTGAGACTCTTTTTTTAAAAGTATTTCCAACTCTCCTAACTTGAACATCCTTGGAGTTCCGGTATCCAATAATCTTAGTTGGACGGATCACACCTTTGCTATTGCAGAGAATGCAATGAAGTTCAAACGAAATTTCTGGTCCCATATTCCTTGTAGACGGTCGAACTTATGACGGAATTAATGTTACATTGATCATTGTCATTGAATCGAATTACAGAATCTGGCCCATAAAATTGTCATGCAACTGTCACAAATCTCAACATTCGGCTTTTCCGCTTGTCCAACCCATGGAAATATATTGATCCGAGTGTAAGTTGAAATTTCTTCACAGAATTATTTTCAGCCAACAACCCGCATACCTTTTGGAGAAATTGACTTTTTTTGCAATCGTCTCGTAACTCTAATTTGTTAATTTTCCGATGTAGATCTCAGTGGAATTCTTTACTCCCAGAAGTTCAGCGAACGCGATCCAACAGTCTAAATTGATTAAAACTCTAAAGCTCCCCTAGAGATAGTCACGCATTCTAATAACATTATCTTTACTTACTAATTTTTTTTACTTTTTCCGCCATTTTACTAGAGACTGCTTTTACAAACCACAAAATTTCGACAACAATTCTTCAGAGAGTATCGGACCGTACCTGTTCAATATCAAAACTGTATAATTCTATTTAAAGTGTAATTAAAATTAATTTTTACTTTTGTTTTATGCGCAATTGCCTTTCGTAATTCGGTCGGAAATTGTGGTTTTACTCGCTAATCGAAATCTAAACTAAAGAAGTTACCAGGACGCTTCGCGGAAAATGTGCGCATTTAAGCGGCCATCACAAAATACCTTTCTATCGACACCCTTTAGCTTTAGGCCAAACGTCCCGTTGCGGTAACACCCTCAACATAATAAAATCCCGACAGCAGTTAAAATGCTTTCAATTCAATTTGCTGGATGGAGGAGGCACAGCACTCTGCCGGCGATCGATACGCACTTTTAATAAATTGATAAAATCCGTTTACACTACCTTTGGCGTCACATCCCCTTGACTACTTAAGGTTACACGGGGATTTTTTTTCAAATATTTATTAAAAAATATACTGAAACGGATCCATGGTGGCTTCATAAATTATGGATGACTCTGGATTTATGAAGTTTACTTTGTGCTCCACCCATTGATTTTTAAAAGCAGGGTTCAAAACACTTTCCACACTTCGACTTGGGAATGTACCCAAAGTTTATAAATCTAGTCATGACCTTCCCTCCGTTAGGGGTGAAAATGTTTCAGATAAAGGGAAGCGGACTATTTAACTCATGAATAAATTATCCAAAATTATTTCAAAGCATCTCTCGAAAGGATGTTTGTTAACGGCGGGCTTAAATTAGTAACGAAAACAAGGAGTCCGAATTAAGTGCAAGTGGAATGCCGAGCTAAATGGAACAGCCGGTGTGGAAAACTTTCTGCTTGGGTGTATTTTCAGTATTTTCGGAAAATCTGTTTTCCCGTGAGAACACTACATAGGAGTTGCAGACCAATGACCATTAGAACTGCTGCCAGAAGAGCTTTGCGTAGTAGTACACGCGATTTTCGAGTTGGTTTCATAATTTTCTATTCAACATAAAGTGGTAATCATGGACGTCATGGGAAATCGCCAGGATAATACAATTGGGGAGAAACTTCTGGTTAGGGATTTTGTTTTTCCGGGGTATGCATAAATGAGAAGCGGTAATTTAATAATGCAAAATACATTTGTTCAGATGGAACAGAGAAAAGTATGCATGTAAATGATTTTTCTAATTCAATGGTCGGGAAGGCTTCGGCAACCATTAATTAAGAAAGTTCGATATCTTTCTGGGAAAGATTTAATAAGGAAGCCTCATATTACTTTTCATTTGCTGCCGTATTGATCAAAATATGGAGAATTGATGTATATATCGTGCATGTGGATGGGTGAATAAGCATTCATTACAGAAACCTGTTTTTGCTGCCCAGCCAAACTCCGAAATGGCAGATAGTATATTACAGGTCTTGTACTATACCCATGTTGTTTCTTAAAATGAGTTAACTACACCATAGGATAATTGAATATCTAAACTATATAGTCGCAAAACGACATAACTGTGACGTTTGATGGGGTAAAGGGGCGACTCTCCCAAAAGAAAGATTAGAGCTCATCTACTGATTTTTAGCTCAACATCAAAACTTCTTCAACTAAATATTAAGAAGCCTGGTGTACATTCTTACGGAACAGGCATTTATTTTCTGCACCTGCATTGTCTTGAATTTGATTTTTATAGTAGTTTTTGCTTTCTTCTCTTTCCGACACATAACTATAAGCATATCTTCTGTCGAATTCGTTTGAAGAAAGTCCCGACCTAGTTCCTAAACCTGAGGGTCGGAACTAGGTCGAAACTGGCTGCTACTCGTCATACTCCTGGTCCACACCTACGAATTTCTGAGATTCAACCAATGTAATTACATTCAGTTGATTTCATTCAAGTTCATTTTCATGCAACGAGGGTTACTTACTAGTTTTATGACTCAAACAGACATAACCATGCTTTAAAATAATGCCCCCGTTCTCATCTTTTATTAATGACTGATTTTCAAGATTATCAATGCTCGTTATTTAAAAGTTTCTTTAACCGCTTACCTACACAGATACACAGAAATATTAAGCTGATATTTGAATGGAACTCATTCGCTTAAATGAGGTCGAACTAGGTCTTCTAGGTTCGAAAATCTCTTCGAATCTATCGATAATAATGTCCTATGACGTGGCAGTTCAACAATCACTGGTTGAGCCAATCTACTGAGAAGAAATGTACTTGCGAAACCACTGGGATGTTGCACAGTAATTTCACGTCAAAAATTGTGGTCCACTTGCAACATTTATCAGGTTAAAATTTGTGAAAAATAAAATTATCGTGAAAATGGACTTTAATTGTTTTCCACCTGTTGTTGTTGTTGGATTGT
>QYTT01082154.1:18640-31919 GCA_006980735.1 Dasypogon diadema
CCCAATTTGCAATTTTAAACTAGTTTCAGCTCAAAAGAATATCCAGGTCATTTGCATAACCGTCGTCGTTATCAAAGGAGCTCATCCACAACAGGGGTTAGAACCTCTTCTTCTTGTCGGAAAATTTTGGTAGCTGTTATCCTTCGGCTGGACAGCATATTCCTTATCCATTGAATACCGTTGGGGTATTGACGCTCCTCTTGACGAGTACTGTTGCCTTAGTACAGAAGGAGATGTTGTCAAAAGGTGACTTTGTTCGCCTGGTACGCATGTCGTTGTGCAATGTTTTGTTAGTATTGGTGTTAGTTCTTCTATCCTGTTTCTGCTTTCTTAGGTTTTATTGCTCTCACTTTGGTAAAATGAAGTATTTGTGGTTTAAAATTGACCGTGGCAAAGATAAAGTGTGCCTTTAACTCTCCCGACAAAAGCTTAAGTCTACGCGCGTCTTGTTCGACAAAATTGTGTATTTTATAAATTGAAATTTATGATCTATACTGATCGTTACGTCTATTTCCACATCTGTTTTTATGACACCTGATGATAAAAATAAAGACAATAAACAATCCGGCAACAATAATAATATAATTGCAACACACGCTATTCAATCCGTCAATCCTCCATCCATATGGAGTGATATCCGAAGCTACCATACCCAGTAAGTAGTCAAAATAAACTAACCATCTGGGTCTTCTTCGTTCCGTGCTTAGGACTTTTCTTCTGGTCGTTCCACACGATGGTATAATTCCGTTCTTAGTCCTTCGACCAGTTGTCATATTTCCCCACCCCAATTTGGTATTCTTTTATGACCTCGATTAGGTCTTTCCTTGGGAAGACATAAGTAAATGGCGGAATATGGTTTTGTACCTTAGAACACCATAGTCGACCCGTATTTAAAGCATCTTCGCTACTTTCATTGCTTATGTGTCCTGTAATCCAACTAAATGTTATTTCATTTTTGGAGGCACAACCATTGAGTTTTAGCACATATTTCATCGCTAGAGATGAATTCACTTCCGTCCGATACATGCATCTGGCCATTGCTTGATTGTTCAGTTCAATGAAGTTTTTATCTCCTCGCACTTGACCCACTTTCAAGTAGTGTTCGTGAATATAAAAGTATCCCTCGGCCCCTTCTCTGGAAGTGACCGGTCAATAATAACATTCTTATGAAACTTTTGATTATTTTGATCCCCTTGATTGGGTTTCTTGGGCATCATATTCTCTTGCTATGTCCCTATTCAGTTTTCCTATCTCACTGAACGATTTCTGTGATGGTGCATTTTCAATCCTCCTACCGACCAACTGCGGTATACCTCATGGGATGCATCCTAGAACCATTACTTTTCTCAATATTTGTCAACGATCTTCTCAACGTTATTAGCAATTCCAAATACTATATTTATATGGACGACTGCCAAGTGTATTGCTAATTTAAACTAGTTTATCGTGCCGTGTTGTCTATGGCTGAAACATTTACAGTTAAAAACCCTGGGATATTGTTCAATAAAACATTAACATGAGATCATTACATTAATTCCGTCGTTCCAGAAATGTACGGTGCTCTTCGTATGCTCTCTGCTTCCACCGATAGAATCAAAATCACTGTGTGTCTTTATTGATTCCCTTTCAGCATCAGTCAATCAGCTGAAGACTCTAGTTTCCTTTCGTCTTGCGTGGTATGCATCTATGTCGAAGCAAATATGTCTGTGATCATACATTGATTCTTTTTTTAAATTTATCAATTAGTCATTCTATTTACCAGCCTTCCATTAAATTGTTAGGCCCAGGACCCTCTCAAATAGCATTGGTGAAGGTAGTCATTTCTTTAGTTAGTAATTTCCATATAATTTTTTACTGGGATTTCTAAAATGGGCTCACCTCGTTTGTGTTCCTACTGCCTACCATTTGTGTTCCTACTGCCTGCGGAGGTGGGGCTACGTGCTAAACTACTAAAAACGAAAGTATTTATTTAAATCATATTTATTTTGGGCGCCACGCGGTTGAGCTATTTAGGGAAAGAAAACTACGAACCCCAGCCTTCAAATTATGGTTAATAACAACTGTTCATTACTCACAAGTTCCTAGCTATTTTATTGATCCGCGCTTCCTGAGACCACAACTTAATCTTTTCCTGACACTTAGGAGAAAAAAATAAAAAAATACTTCTCTGGCTCTTCCCCCTAAGACCACAATTTATATCTGCGGACACTAGAAAGATCCTTCTCGTGCGTCTGGTTCCTGCCACTGAATTCAACTGACCTGTCGAAAAATATTCACGACGACTCTTTCCCTCTTCCAAAAAACGCGGATCATCACAAATCAAAATAAGACAACAATTAAAAGAACTTAGTAGAATAATTTAATAAAAAGTGATAATTTCCTGCTTGAATTTGGTGAATATAGCCTGCCCTTTTGCTAGGATTTGCTAATTCTTTGCTTAATATAGTTTTAAAAGTCTTGACATTTTTCTCTTCAGGAAAGTGGATGCAAGGATTTTTATAAATGTGGGAAATTTCAAAAATATTAGCCTAAAACCGCCCAGGCTTACTATAGTACCCTTTCATAAAAGCTTAATCCGATTTCGATATTTTCAGTTTACAACAGTGTTACACAAATGTTTTTGCACACATCTGCTAAGCAGAACTGTTTTTCCCGAACTCTAAGCACTTTCCATTTATTTCGTGCGGCTTATGCATCCCTTATCCTTAAACCGTACAGAGAATAGAAAAAACCCCAATACGGAAAATGTTTGTACGTTTCTAAAAGTTGTCAGAAGCAAAGAATTTCATTAGGACTTAGTTCTGCACTGGCTCCAGCTTTAACGTCGAAAACTCTAAAAGAAGTGAACGTTGTTTTGCAGCGGTTTTTGCAGGAAATCTCTTTGAAATGACTAGCCCGAATCTTGCATTCTGCCTTTGCAGCAAAACTTTAATATGCTTAATTTAGCTAACTGAATGCTATAGAGGATTCAAGAAAGAACTTAACACTCTTCCGTAAAGTTTGGACGAGAAACTTTTTACTAGACGGGCTATACTCAACTCAAATTAACTTCGCCGGCCTTTACATGTAATTAATTCAAAACTTGGAGACCATCCCTCAGTGCTGTGGATTGAAGCAATTGAAAGCTGAATAAATTAAAAAGTCAAAGAAGGAATAGGAGGTTAGTATAAATATTTCCACTTAGTGATAAAGTTCGGGTAGGTTATGCAATGGAGCATATTGGATGAGCGAACGACTTTGATATTCGTTGTTAGTTTAACATATACCCTACTGAGAAAACACGTGCAAAGAAACGATAATGAGTGGAGATAGGTGAATCCAGTTAACAAGTTTTGAGTAAAAATTATTTATGTAATATACACTGATGCACAACTAAAGCCCCACTAGAAATTTTAGGTACTCTCTTCCTCCAAATTTTTAATATAATTGTATATACTAAGAAAATCGAAAACTTGTTTATTGGTCAAGAATAATAACAATAATAATGAAAATGATATTTTGGTCTTTTACAAGACTATACCACCATATGGAAACCCCTTAAGTTTTTTACCATTTTATTATAGTACAATTTTATTTTTCCTTAGTATACCTAATAATGTGTAGGACCTCCTTATTTTTAACAATTGCAAATATTCCATTTTGCATACTATTAATCAAGTTTGTGATTATGTCTTTGTCACTTCATTTCAGGCTATAATTTTAGCTGATTTAATTTTGGAGTAACACAGGGATCTATCCTCGGACCTCTATTATTTTTAATGTATATTAATGGTTTTGATAAACTTAATTTAAACAGTGTTGTTATTAAATATGCTGACGATGTTTAAATGTATTCATTTTTGATAAAGCCAAGACCAGAACTCATGCCGTCCTTAAGAGATCGTTGGGCTGGTATGATCGAAACACACACCATTTTTTTCGCAATTTTTGATTGCATTTTTGTCGATCGCTCACATTGTTGCTTGCATTTACAGGCAGTGTCTGCGATCTCAGTATCCACATGGACTTTCAAATGTTTCATTCATTCATTCATGATAGTAATACAAGAGCTTCGCAGAAATGTTATCTGTAAAGGCTTCTTTCAGGGAAAATATCTTGTTTAGGTCCGGGTAAGTTATGAATGCGTTCGCACAGGCAGAAACTGCTCATAACATGCCCAACTGTCGCGGCCATGTGAAAAACAGGGCTCAGGAAGAAAAGACAAATGTTTGCCCTTGAGCGCCTTGAGCTTTGTTATTAATTGCGCAGCCGAGACGCACAGGGAACCGAAAGTGAAGAGAGGCTCTAGAAAACCCTGAGCATTTACACAAAAGTTCACTATTACTTTTATTAATATTATAAAAATATGTCCGTTTCCCCATGTATAATACACATTTGATTGTAAAAAAAATATTTTACGTGAAATCTTTGTCGTATTTTCCTCTAAAAGTGTTCAGAAATTTGATGATGTCATTTTGATATACATTACGAAGAGGGAAATTCAGTAAAATAAAAAAACTGCATGAAGTCTTCTAAATATTAGTCAACATTATGTATATCATATGGCCTGTTCGAAAACTCAGCACTGTGCAACTTATGCAAAAACTAAACGTGTTGTTAATTTATTTCCAAACAGTATAAAATTTTCAAATTATCACCTCCTCACTTCCCTGCCATAGTTATTACGAAATACTTTAAAAAATTTAGAATTTTTAAGTGAAAGTCATTTATCTACACGTGTAGTTTTCGAATAAATTACTCAGCACTGTGTTTTCGAACCGGTCCATATATGATATAAGGCCTGTTCAAGATTGCAGTTTCTGCAGTCAACTGCAACGCATGCAAGGACAACCATGTTACAATTCACGGACACCAAGACTACTCCAGCGATTCAAAAACAATTATAGGAAACTTAGGTTATCATATGACGGGATAAGAAACTAACTATCAATAACAAACTCAAATAAAGACACCAGAAGACCTTCTAAAGAAGCTTTATCCTCTAGATTTTCCTCTTTCAAGTTTTCTGGTATTTTTAATGGATTTTGCCTTTCAACAAAAATTTCAGCGACAATTTATTCCAACAATTATCATGTACAGAAGAAAATTATCTTTTATAAGTACATTTAACTATTCGTAGCTAAAAATGTGGAAACCAAAATAAAAAATAAAAATGTAAATATGTATATGTATATTAAGAGAAAAATACTACAAAGATACACTGAAGAGCCAATGTAAAGAACAGATGATGTTCCGGCAACAAGATAAATAAAAGGGAGGAACTTCGCAAATTATCGAAGTCCAACAGCTACAAGAACAGTAATATACATAATGTACAAAATTACCTAAAGTCATATCTATGTAAACAAAACAATTTCAATCCTTAATTTCCGAAATTTTTGGAAATTGTTTATCTACATCAATTAAAAATGTAGTCAATATTTTAATATTTCAATACTTCTCAAAGTCTGTAAAATAGTATCCATAGTCATATCTAACGGCCTCTAGATGAAATATTCTAAATAAGCCTAAACTCGTTTAAACGATGTGCAAAGAAAATTTATTAGTAACCGAATTTTTTGATTGAAGTAACCCTGTGGGAAATAAGGAAAATTTGAATAAAAGATTTTCTTATAAAACCAGTTTGCAAACGAAATTCAAGGAGAAAACATCTAAGATACTTGTGTCATTAAAATTTTATTTTAAGTATCAAAGTTACGCGTTAAGAGATACTAAACAAAGAAAAGGAAATCTCAATTTTCTACAAAAAAATCGTCAAGAATCAACAAATCAATGAAAAAAACAGTAATCATGTTTTATACCAGAAATAAAAAAATACACGAAGATCAGAGACACGATCATTGATTTCAACTAGCTGGAAACGGCTTTTTAAGAAGTTGCTAATTAGTCCAACAGCTGAGATCACGAAACGAAAACTATGATGCACTGCAACATATAAAATAAACGCCGATTTTATTACATTAAAAATTCCACAAAAAATGCACGTCCCTTTTGTTCGCTTCCAATTGGAATTCTACCAAAATCATGTATATTCTTTCTGTGACAAAGATTCAAGCTCCATTTATCCCGAGTGACGTCACGAAACATTGGTGAAAATAAATCGAATTTCATTATCAATGAGAGTTATTTGTGAGTGGAATGTCGGGATCATCCAGATAGGACCCAATATCTATTGTCTGCATTGTTTACATAGATTGTTTACATATTACGACGTAGACTACGTCATTATTTAAGCGCCGACAATGGTGTAATTTACGTTGTGTAGACAATTTGCCCATCACTATATGTAACTGAATGTATGTAACAAAAATGATGAGATATGCTGTAATAAAAATGTAAAAAACCGGAGATTAATACAATCGGAGTCAGTTGCCCTGTAGAGGTCAGCACAATCTATGCAACGAAATGATAATCATTCGAAGTAATTGTTATCGGTTCAGCATTAGTTAAGCAATTGGCAATAGGTACAATCTTTGGTCACATCACTGACCCCCTACTCTATGAGAACTCAATTCACAAGTACTTTGGTTTAGAAATGATCCAGTGAAATAAATGAATTCCACAAATGAAATATCTGAGCTTGATTTCCAGGTAAGCAGTCACTAAATAATACTTTAAATGCTCTCGAGAAGCTCAAAGACATTTGCTAACAACAAAATTAGATGAATTTTTTGTAAATTAATTTTCAATATATTTTGGTATAAAATAAACCATTGAAGGAACCATATCTTCCGTGACTTTTTCCTAATTTACTTTCGTCTTGCATGTAGATTAAAAACCACGACGTAGCAAAATAAAATTATGTTTGTGATAATAAGTTGTCGATAACTTAATTAAATGAAATCAAGTTTTTAGTAAAAAAAAATGAATGTGATAAAACGTTTTCTGGAGGTTACACCGACAAGGGAATAAGTTAACTCAATTCTACTCGTGCACTGGTGAAGGGCTAAAACATTCAGAAATCTCCTCCTCTATTTTACTAAAATTGCCTATATCTCAGTGATGCCTGTAACATCAGTTTTTTGTTTCAAAAAGGTCTCCTCTGATGCAATTAGTGCTAAAAGCTCGTACCCATCAAAAATTGGCTGAATTGTCTCTGACTCCGCTCAGTGGTCAAGGATTACTGAAAATGTTCCTCTGCCAAATGAATGAAAGAGCCCAGAATACACATGGAATCCAAGCACGTACTCATGACCTTTTGTTGACATAACATAGAGGTATTGTTTAAAAAAGGGTTCGAAAGGTCTTTTTATGGGAATTAAGGCGTAGGCAGATAAGGACGCTTTATCCTCAGTGCTAGGTTTGTACCTGCAGATTTCCGCACTCCCGTTTATGGTTCCCAATTTCTGAAAGTTGTTTGATGTCGAAATCTAAATCTGCCTAATCTATACACACAGTCATAGTCAGGAAAAATGGCTGTCGGTTGGCTGAGGCTTTACCGTAATTTTTGTGTATATTCTGTCAACTAATCTTTCCATTTTACCCATAAATGTTTGACAATTCCTCGGGGATTTTATTTACCACCTTGAGCACCAAAATCTTAAAAGTTTGTGCGGCTTTCTGTCCGACAGTATAAGTTTTTATTTCTAGAATTGTGTATATGGTGACAATGAAACGTTGCTCCATTTTGGGCCTTGGTACTTGGTAATATCAGCAATTCAAATCTTGTCGAGTTTAATGCATACCAGACCCAAGGGGGTGTAATTTCTCTCAAACATGCCCCAAATTCCTTTCCTTCTCTCTTTATTGATGGAGTGTGCATTCCATTCCAAACGAGACCAACACAAACGTACAATAGATTGCCATTCTCAGAATTATAAGCTGCAAAAATTCAAGAATTCAAGTAAAAGCCTAATCGATTATATCTTATCTAACCGAAAATGGGGCAAGAGAAAACACCACCACAAACTCTGTGAGCATAAATAATTGAGGAATATTGGGCAGAATTGCAGGGATTGCAATTGGTCTGTAATTAAAAGGACAGGCAGTATGCCGATATTTAGAAATTAAAATGAAGCTTCTAAATGATTTTCACAGAAAATTGTGTTTACATTAAATCTAATCTAAAAGACAAACAATATTTTCTTCAAGTGCCAACCATCTTGCGTCATGTCCAGCCTACGAATTATGGTACTCTTTTGCAGGCAAAGGGATTTGAGATCGGGTCTATACTCAGATGAATATTTGGCCTAAGGTTTGAGTATTTCTGACGCGGAACCTTGAGAATCCCCTAGTAATTGTTTAAATTGGGAAACAGGTCATAATTGCCTTGTTGATATGATCAAAGATAATTGTTTTTTTCGGCTGCCGGGATCCTAAAGAAGAACAAAGTTTCAGGGGGAAATATTATAATATTATTATTCGTGCATACTATTGTAGGAACTCTATATCAACCCAACTGTGAATTGTAATGCTTTTCTAAAAGATAATTAAAAGCTGTAGCTTAGATTTACGCGGGCAGTCACGGGTGTTTGGATAATAATAATTTTTGTGTATTGACTTATTGGATTTTGCGAAGGCTTTTGACAGTGTTAGGCATGTCTAGCTTTTATCAAAATCATCTGCAGACTTCCATTTTTCTTCCTGAACAATTTCTCTTATTCGTAATTATTTATCTGATAGAATGCAACACGTAAAGGTCAGATGTGCTGCCGTTATTAAATGGAATCCCTCAAGGTTCAATACTTGGTCCGACTTTATTTAGCCTTTATATTAACCACCTGTCTAGCATTGCTACGGGTTGTATAATCCCATTGTACGCGGATGACATACGAGTATATCATTTCCAAGTTATATGTCGACATTGAAAAAAAATCGATCACAACTCAATCGCTGTGGGCATCACACAGGAACGTCATGATAATGAATGGTTTATAGGTGTGGCTTGAATGGAAGCAGTGGAAAACCAACGGACTTTATGGTGGATAAAACAATCAAATATGCATGAATTAAAAATATTTTTATTTTATTGGAAACTAAACATAAACACATAAATTTATATCTCACAAAGCTTTCAATGTAAAAGAGAAACTTTCGCCAAAGAAACCCCGTCATTCAGCGTATTAAGATAGAAGTAATGGGGATCCTGATGTATATATCCCAATTGTTCCAATCTCTTATAGCATTAATAACAGTTCAATGTTTGTGATCAAGACCAGCTCATGACTTGTAGCTTGCGTTTTGGTAGAGCCGAACGAGTAATTTTACTTTTACTTCCTCTGAGAAACTATTTTGGCGTTTTTGTATCTCAAAGCCAATTCTGAAAAACCTTACAATCTTCCGTAGAGATTTCATCAGAATTCTCAACGACTTAGCGAAGCCTTTGTAAAAGTAATTTCTTGGGTATGGAATCTATTATAGTATATTATATGTCTATACCGTAAAAACAGACTAAAAAACTTTTCACATATTTAAATTTGCTTTGTTTTTTTCGTCTTGGCATGCTGAAGTCTCAATTTCATACAACTCTCAGTTTTTCATACTGAATCTTGTATAAAAAAATAGCTATAGTTTTCCACATCATATAATAAAAATGTTGGGAAAATTTAAAAACAGAATTTCCAGATTAATTAAAACTTCTCCCCGTCAAGCGAAATTTATCCCTCATTAAAACAAACGTCTCTCTTCCCTAACAACAGGTTTTCATGTACTTCTGAATGTATTCCCCGATGAGGGAATAATTTCTAAAAAGTTCATGACCGAGTTTTGACTTTACGCTCGGAAAACTAATTAAAAACTTCAAGTATTAAAATATCACATAAATTGTACTTATTTCGCTGTCAACAGTTACAGTACATTGCGACAACTTCATTACCGGGAAAACCTCGGGAATAATATTCGATTCCGTTGGGAAGGTATTGAATTGAAAAGTACCAGGAAAATAAGGCATACAATTCTGATTCCGACATTTTAAAATATACCCACTTGATGCCAGGGCATTGTTTGCTTTTACTTGAAATTAAATACACTTGAATAAACTACATACAGAGATAAACGCAGTATAAAATGCCATTGAAATGCGGCACTATGGAAAAGCAATATATTTAAGTCTGAGAGATACGCGCGACAAATATATATATAGAGTTGATTGAAACTGAAACGTTTTACTCGAAACCATTTCCTTTAAGTAATTGAAATGAAATCTTATTATTCACTCAATTGACTTGAAATTTTTGCACATCATTCTTAATGTAACTCTCTAAAATGTAGCGTAGAAGTTTTCGATTATTTAATTTTTTATGGGAATTTTGTAGTGGGAGCTTCATTTTCAAACTTTAATTTTGCACAAAATGCTTTACCCCATTTGACTTAGCGCTCTTCTATCGCTACTTTAATAGACATTGCCTCAACGAAATCTCTGATCTGATTCCTTGTAGATCAATCCCTGCGCGCGATACCCGCGCATCGAGTCGCTTTACCCCCTAGTCATCGAGACAATTACAGTCAGAAATTTTATGTAGATTTTTTTACACAATTTTCTAACTTTGTCTAGAGATTTGGAATTTTAATAATTGTTTTAGTTGTCAGATTTGTGACATTTTTATTTATTTATTTGAATTATTTAATAGGTCAGATGACTTCATGGATAAATTTGTAAATGGTGAGAAAAACCCAATACGAGTAAGAGAATTATCAATCAATAATATAACAAAAATTATACAACAAAACAATTAAGAGATACAATTTCGGAGTGCTGCGTTTGAAAACACCATACTACTTCCTTTGAAGTGTGCCTATCTGCTAGCTACCTTTTGGCAATAATTTCATTACATCAATAATTAAAATGGAGTATATCTTGGTTTCCTATAAGAAAAAACCATATACATAAATCTTTGGAAAAGATTCTTTCGTGAAGGATCCCATTAAAAAAATTAAAAACAGACTTTACCAAAAGTTTTTTACCATCCATCTATATACCTACAATTTTTGCTTGCCTCGACCCTATAGCTATCATCCTGTACCGTCACCATTAGTGGGGGCTTGTTGTATATATACATGATATATACCGTCCTAAACTTGTTCCCCTCTTATATGGGATTTAAAAAAAAAACCCATTTAATAGCAGTAAACTTCATTTTCTTCGGTGAAATAATTAAATGAAAACATCTACAGACTGTACAGAAATTAATTCAACGCCATTTTAGGGAAGTTTTCCCGCCATATTTCAATTTTGAGAGATAATTTAATATTTCAGAGCACCGCTAGGGCAGGCATAGCCAACCAAAATCCGTCATCCGGCAGTAACGTGGGTGAACCTTCCGTACAGGATGCGGCATTGAGCCTGTGAGGAAATGACAGGAAAATGTTATAGAAAATGTCCAACAAAATGCACACCGATCAAGGAAAATATGGGTGGTGCGAAAGCTCATCTGACTGTGAAAACTCAATCGAGTGTTTCCGTTTTTTACTTGTTGCATTCAATTTCGTCAGTGTGTAAAAGAGGATTTCCTGGGGCGCTTTTCTCAACCATTGAGGCGTGATTCGATTTTTCAAAGCTTCCTTTATTGAAGAATTTACTCGCAAATAGCAGTTTTTCCTCCAATCGTGTAATTGCCTTTCCTGATCGGCTCCGCTGCATACCTCCAAATTAGATTAATTATTAAGAAGATACTGTGGATGGCAATCTATCTCCCTTGCAGATCGGGTTACAAGTTCAAAAGTTTCCAAACTATTTGTATCACAAAGTATCGTTTCAGCTGGTCATGAATAATGCTCAGAAGAAGTTTGTTAACGACTTCACGAAGGAGGAAGGAGTTGTTACCTCTGGGGCTCAAGAGTTCCACACGAAGCACGCAATAATTCATTGCAGGCATAAATAATCGACGCTTTGCAAACTGGAATTGTAAGTGCTTCTCATCACACCCCGCTCAGGGATTCCCCGACGGCAAACGGGGATATTATTATTTATTGTACGCGCTCCCAGAAAGCTATGAATCAGCGAAAATAAACCGTGCTAAGCTGTAATTGGTAGCGTGGCAGTGCTGGGAGCTACTCTGATAGTCTGATGCAATGTAGTGCCATCGAACTTGACTTTATCGAATTTTTTCTTGCACAAGTTCACAGAGCAAGCGATGCCAATAGCTGCAAATAATTTTTCTGATTGCGCTTTCTGTGCAGAATATTTCATGAGCCTGTGATATATGGATGTGTACAGATGAGGGGTATCGATGCCTCTTGAAATATGGTAGCAATTTTTGGAAATTTCTTCACTCTTTCATCGCAGTTGCTATTTGTGTGCGTAACAAATTCGTTTTACCGGAAGACCAATAATTTTTGGTGGCTCTGATTTCCAGGAAACGAGAGATATCTTCAATAATAGAAATAACTTGGCTCTGTGGACCTTAAACTGACAAACCAGTGAAAATCAGCTAAGTCAGCTGTGCAGTATAGGTTTTCTGCACAGCCCGTATATTCGGAAAATGATTTGCGGAATGATTGTTGTCAGCTGCTTTATTGAATCGACTGCAGATATCACGTGCATGAGCAACTTTCACCCTTGAAAGCACGCAGCAATAATACCAGAAACAATTTTGCAAAAATTATAGTTCATTGTGTTATGAGAACGTTATTTTAACGTTATGCGTATGCTTACCAATCATAGTGTGTCCGAGATTACTTGATTTTAAAAGTGCAAACACGATTTGAATCCGTCAGCATTTTATTACGGGTTTTCACAATCCCGATAAATAGATTTTGCGTCGCTGCAACTCTTGCAATGTTTTTTTTCCTATGATAGAAAAACAATACTACAATATACTCTTGTAATCACGCAATACTCTAAAACGTTTTGCTCTAGCAACATTAGGTCTGTTCGCGTACTTTTCTAGTAAAAACTTGAAAAACGTCAAACATTTGAAATAGAGATAGTAAACGTCCACTGAGAGACAAAAGTACACGAACGGGTTATGAGTAAAAACTTGGAAAACGTCAAGTTACGTGTATGTCAGTGCTAATTGAATTTTTATTTACCATCTTGAATACGTCTGTAACTTCTGGGAGAACTCTGACTCGTAAATGCAGGTGTAATATTACTCATTTTTAGGGTTCCGTACCCAAAGGGTCAAAAACGGGACCCTATTACTAAGGCTCCGCTGTCCGTCCGTCCGTCCGTCCGTCCGTCCGTCCGTCCGTCCGTCTGTCACCAGGCTGTATCTCATGAACCGTGATAGTTAGTCAGTTGAAATTTTCACAGATGATGTATTTCTGTTGCCGCTATAACAACAAATACTAAAAAACAGAATAAAATAAATATTTAAGGGGGCTGCCATACAACAAACGT
>QYTT01082156.1:0-19113 GCA_006980735.1 Dasypogon diadema
TTTTAGTCTTAAATGTTGGTACTACTTGTTGTCATATTGAAAGTGTGGTCTTAAAAGTGAGCAAACATGTATAATATAAGATTGTAAGGAATAATAAAAACAAGTGAAATTTGCAAGTTTGAAACGTTACAACTTATTACCTAGAGCATAATAAACTAACGCCTTACAATTAGCAGCAGCCAACATGACAATGATACTGCCAACGTATAAAACTAATTCAAATAAGATCCCAATAGTTTTTTGGCTACAGATCTGGAGGTTGTAGCAAAAAACCACAGCCCTTAATCACTTCATCGAATTTGAAAGCACTTATATTGATGCTCGCAAAGTTATAAAATATTACTAAACCTTTCATTTAGTATTTTATCGATAAATTTGGTTTTTCTACGTATTTAACCTGTTATCTGTTTCTGACCTGTATATGCGTCATAACAAGGTGGAAAAAAATATCACATTGTAAAAATATCACAAATACACGTTCCTGTCATGTATATGACATTTTCGAAAAAGCAGAAGAAAAAAAAACAAAACAATTACCAGGCTAATTTCTTTCTACTTGGCGTGCTTTTCAGTTTTTACATTTAAGCGGAAATTCAGAATCTGATGGTGATCAGAAACAGGACCAATTGATTCAATTGATCTCAATTCTCACACCCACTTTAACTATATCATCCCTTGTGTCGAATATAAATCCTCTAACATAGTTAAGTTCAGTTTAAAATTTTAAAGTCTATATCAAGATCTCCAGTTATCACAACGTTTTCTTCGAAATTTACATTATTTTCTATCCAGTAACTTAGGATATTCAAAAAATCACCCTAACGGTTCCATATTTCGCCTGTATACCTATCTTGAAATGGTAATATTGAAATTTACTTTTATATCACAAAAGTATTTCTTTGAATCAATGTTAATTTTAAATAATATGCCTATTGATACTGCTAGGATTCCAAGTGGTTTTAGTTTCCTCCATGAGCCCAATGAGACAGAAAGTCTCAACACATCTAACAATATATTCCCTAGCAGACATTCGTATACAATGTGTTTCTCTACTACCCCAGAATCTTTATAATCCCACACTTGTTCGTCATGGCACATGGATTGCTCTTCAAACAACAGTAAACATTTGGTACTTCATCAAGGTAAAATATCTTTTCTAGAAGAAAATTATTCCAGGTAATATTTCTGGCTTTCAAAGAATTCAGGCTTTCTTCTTAAAAAGAAAGTTCTTCAGGTGTCCGCCTCCGATTTTCTTGGAATTTTTGTAGGAAATAGGGGACTGAAAAATTGGGCACACGTATTTTTTTTCTTATCTGCTGTGAAAGGGTTTAAGAGGGTAAAAGACCCACTCAAACAAACTGCGTATGTAAATATAATTTATTATTTCTCGCGGACCATGGGATGGAATTTGAAAATTTCAACTAAATTTAATGAAAGACACTCCAAGTGGAAAAGGAACAGAAATTACTTACCCTTTTCTAGGGATCTGCAGTGAATAAACTGCCACAAATATTTTTAACTTTTACAGAAAATTCTTGCCTAAGTTTCGAATCTCGATACGAGTCTCCCTTCTAGTCTAATATGAAATGTTGAAAGCTTCTGCATTCTCTGATTTCGAATTTGTGTTTCGTCAATAACAAGATGTACGTGAAGGTTTTCACAGTCAATCTTTACTCTTTTACTATTCGTAATTCGATACAACGGGCTTTAGAGACTTTTCTGTATATAAACAGATTATGTATTCGTAAAAGTTTTCTTGATAATATTTGATTTGTTCACACAAGCCGTAGTACTCTCCATACGTTTGTCATTCCATACTAATATAGTGTCAATGTGTTATATTTGATATATATTCATTTGGTTCGGCAAAAGAATGACACTTCACTTTTTGATTAAAAATAATTCTCCCCCTTGAAGAATATTTTTGATGTAATGCAATTAGCTTCGGCCTAGGGGTGATGAAAAGCTATCGGCACTTGCCAAGGACAGACATCTGAAAACCTGTAAAGTTATGGAAGAACAGAGACCTGGAGTTGAAAAAATACTGTACTTCTTATTATTGAATATCTTCATAAAATTCTCCGAACCACTAAAATCTAAGTTACCTTTCCTTTATCGCCCCGCTCCTTTCTCGCCTCGATACCATGCCACTTTTCCCATTTCTCCGGGTTCAAATACCCACTTCAACTACTCTATTGTAAATTACTACCGGTGCAGATTTCAGTAAAAAAACAATACTAAAGTTCTTACTTTAGCCTTTAGAAGAGCGCAAAGTGAATTTTCCTTCTATAAAAATCAGGACCGATTTCTCCAGTCTGAGTACGTAATAGATCAGAGGAAAATCCACCCTATTCCGTTTTAATCCTGTTTTATCGAGATATCATAATACCTAACTTTGGAGAAGTCGTTCACCATCCATAGGATAATAGGCACCTGGCTTAAGATTTGTTATTTCTTCTGCAAGTTTGACCTCTATATAAAGCATTTACACTTACAAATCACTACCAGGGACAATCAAATCAAAAACAACGGTCAACCAATTCAAAAACAAGATCAAATAAATCAAAATCAATGTCAACTTTTTCAAAAACTTTACAACCTCTCTAAATCCAAATGCAACCAAATAAACTTCAACAACAATCATTTTAACATTCAAAACTGATTGTTATTGAAGTTTATTTGGTTGCATTTAAATTTGAAAAAGGTGTCACCTATTTTGATTTAGTTGCCCCTGATTTTGATTTGGTTGGTCCTGATTTTGATTTGGTTGGTCCTGATTTTGATTTGGTTGGTCCTAATTTTGAGTTGGTTTGACCTAATTTTGATTTAGTTGGCCCTGATTTTGATTTGGTTGGTCCTGATTTTAATTTGGTTGCTCCTGATTTTAATTTGGTTGGCCGTGGTTTTGATTTCATTGCAGATGTCTTTGAAATGGTTGAATTTGAAGTTTAAATTTTATATTGGCCTTGTTATACAAGATTTCAGTTCCGTAATATTTTGTGTACTTGGATTTGAGCGACTTTCCGGATACATGGTACTTTTTTTATGTAATGTTGTGAGACATTGGACTACTGTAGTCAATCTTGTATCGCTATAGGTTTAACGGACTTTGCAGCAGTTTACAGCAACTTTAGAAACAAATTGTTGCTTCACTGAAAAACCTAGTCATCTTGCTGAGAAGCAACTACCTATTCCATTAAAAATCTCTACTGTTGTATTTACAGCTAGTCTACCCATATATCTTCCCCAGTGAAGTTGTAAACAGACTAATGTAGTAGCAGTACTGTTTCAATTTAAACAGATAAAGAAATTGAAAGAAAACAAATAAAAATCTTCTCTGGATTTCATCGTAATTTAATATCCGTTCTAAGGAATGCCGTAAAACGTGCGTCATTATTTTTTATGGTCCCTTCACTCATATAATTTTATTAAAATTGTTAGAGCCACGCTCCAGCTGTCTCCTCGTGAGATAAATGGCTTCACGTGTACTATTATGAGAATTCTCAAGTTATTTTTATTAGGTGAACTGATTTTTAGGAAGACATAAATTGCTTACAATTTCGTGTCTAGTAAAAATTTGATTATGGCTTTGGCCATCGAAAATTAGGAGTGTTCTTTAAGAGTATAGTCATTTTCTGACAATAACCCTCGATCGGCGTACCTTCAGAACGCCAGAGTTTGCCCATCCCCTTTAAATGTTAATATTATCGATTGGTCAAAGCAAAATTGCCGAATTTTAGTAGTTGTTCCGATTTTACGAATACTTTGTTTTACTTTGGTCATAAAAGCCTTCAGGATTTTATAGTGTTCTTTTTGTTTGAAGGAATGTGTCGCAATTATTTTTAAAGGTATATAATTAAATCAAAGGAAGTTTTCTATTGTTAGCGTTTTCATAATGCAGAAACAAAAACAATTGTACTGCTTTATACATTGAAAATGGAACTGCGATTCACGTAACCCTGAGGATATTTAGAAAAAAATCTCCTAATTAGCCCTCGGGGTAGCAAGTCTTTCAGCTGTTAATGCTTAATTAATTGTTCTTAATTTGCTGGCAATTGTTATTCATCAGATATAAATACATTTCGTGCCTGTTTAACACGGTTTTGCCAATTAGTACTTACGGGGTGGTAGACGTTCTTCAATAATTAAGTGCATGAATGATGCTATTATGACTTGATTTCTCACTAAAGGTTGTAATTTTTTTCATAAAAACATTTTCAGACTGTATTGCCTAGAGAAATTGGTTCGGTTATCTAGTATCGCAGTTGCCCAGATTATAAAGTGCACTTTATTTTGATACGTGTTCTCTGATGCAGTACTACATTTGTTATTATATGGAAATTGACCGTTTATTGCAAGTGAAATTCGCGCTAAACATGAAAGGCTGCTGATCCAGCCTTGATTTTCATGCAATGTTAACTTTATTGGTTGTGAGGAATAATTATTTCGTTAATTAACTTTTCCGGCTGAAAACAGCAAACATTATGAAATTAATTAAACCTGAACTTGTCGCTTTTCATCCGGAATTGCATATGTCCATTTTATCCAATTACATTATACTGCTGAATTATACATGACAAATAATAACGCTTTTTAATTGGAACTTGTTCAGCTGCACAACTGTGCACCTACCTTCAAACTAATTCAAATAAATCGTGTATGCTTGAAACAGGTTGCTACTAGTAGTGATATTAATCTGTTATTAAATCTTCAATGTCGCAAATAGATAACAGGGAAAATTTTAGTTTACCTTTAAAAAATAGAATGGGCCAATGCACCTAAAACATTTTATGTTGGCGTGGGTTCAAATTCCGAACAGGACGCGGCGATTTTTCTGGGTAGCAGTGGTTGAGGCAATTCTACTGACAAGAATTGTAATTGTGAAGCCACTGGGATGTTGCATAGTAAAAATTCATGCCAAAAATTTTGGCTCACTTGTAACATTTGTCAGGTTAAAATTTCCTAATCTCCTTTTCCCATAATTTCCTTCAGACTAAGCTGTACTGTGTGTATCATAGGGTTGTCCGCTGAGGCAATACCTTAAAAAAATATTGGATATAGGCTCCCGCAACAGCATGCAAGGCAAGTAACTCTTAAAATGTTAGTTTGAAATTTACACATATTAAAAAAATAAGTTAGTTAGACACAAAATGATGTCATCCTCTTTAGTTCAAACATATCTATGCTCTTCTAAGAATAGCATTCGTCAAGTCAATCGAAGTTATATTCTGTTTTTCAGTTGCAAAGGCGTCTTCAATCTGTTGAATTAATTTTCCTGCGGATGTATTTGAGGTAAAATACACCTGCTTCTTAATAAATCCACACAAATAGAAATTCATAGACGTGATCCAATCCAACGACCACGGAATTTGTCAACTAAAAAATGTCTAAGGGTTCTTTGAAAATGGGATGGCGCGCTGTCGTGTTGGAATATCATAACCCTCCTTGAAATTAACGGGAAGTCTTCCAGTGTTCCATGTCTTATAGAAAGCGTAAACAAATATCTGTTAGTGAAGTATTAAAAAAATGTCCAATTCCTGGTTTTCAATGATTTTGTCCCATACATTTACACAAAAACATATATGAGTCGTTTATTTTGAAAGTGGGGTACAGTCATATTTTTCAATTTTAGCAAAAATCGAAGTATAAGGATAATTTAAGCTGTTTAAAATAAATTTTTACTATGGTTGCAAAAATTAGAGGCTCATATGCCGAATTTTACAAACATTGCATTTCATCTCCAGTTTTCTCGTTGCTATGAGCTAAGTTCGCGAAGTTCCAAAAACTTTTATAAGAGGAGTTTGATATTTTGAAGAATTTTACTTTTGTTAAAATGCTGTTTGGCTTCAATACTGCTTTGCGGACATCTTTCAGCTGTTCTGTGATTAAATTCTATCTTTGGGAAATTTTTGGTTAGTACAATTCTACACTAATAGATGGATAATTTATACATTCAAGAAAACTTTCTAGTGGCATGCTTTTAAGAAGTTCGGGAACGCATTTCCTTTTTAAATGATTTTTCCCGTCCAGTGGTTGGGTAATTTAAAAGCGAACCCTCACAGAATGATATTTTACAATTTTCGTTTCAACTACCGCAGTCTTAATTGAATCGTTCGATCTGCTCAATTAATAGATTAAGGTCTTTCCTGGTTCCTTTATTCATTTTCCTAAATATCTCTCTCTTATTCTCCAACAGAGAGAAGGCCTTCGGTAAATGTAGAGAGACATTTTTTATTTGAAAATTTACTACGACTATCTATTACTTCTTTAGAGTTAAGATTGGAGATCTGTAATATCCTGAAAGATTGTGGGGAATATTGAGTTTGCACAAAAGTGATTAAAATGGTCCCAAGCTAAGCAAACTTTAAGATCTGTGAATATGCCTCAACATGGAAAATGTCTGGTCTAGTTTCTTATTCAAATCTAATTTATTGGGGATTAGATCCTACCGAAGTTATTCACTATCTTGCGAAATTTCGTTTTTGTGCTCCTATTAAATCTGTTCTACTAATTTTAATCACGGGTTTATTCGATTTATCAAGAGTTACATTTTATATCACTTAGATCTTCCCGAACAATTTAATTTTCCAGCCCTACTTTACAAAATTCTCTCTGAAATTCTTCCATTATTTTTCCACTGCAAATTCGTTTAAAGATATCATCTGTAATTCCACTCGCAATGCATTGCATTAATTAAACCCCAAGGAGCTGCGAACATCCTTAAGTGTCTGACTTGTTAACTCACAAATACCAAGGATTCACCTTGATCCATATAATCATGTTTCAAGTTCAAAGATAAGAAGCTCATAAAAAATTTTCATTATGACAATGAAATTATTTACTCAAGTACATTCCCGGACCGGACGTGCACTCTGCACTCCTCCATCTACTCCAGTTGGTCAAGGTCTAGGCAAATTATAATTGTGGGGAGCAAACCATGACTGCACCACTAAAGGGTGATTCTTATGATTTTATCTTGTCTTTAAAATGAATCTCTTAGCTTTGAAGTAGTTTAGAAAATGTTTAAATATGCCACCCCACAGTAAGACCACCTCTTGTTAATTGGTTGCCTTTAAGCTTCATCCAAGTCCAAGTGAAGCTCTTTACATTTGAGGTTTTTGTAATTCTGGCACGATGTCGTGTGGTTGAATATTTTCCTTTCACGTGGTTGATGGGAAATGTCATGAGATCCCGCGGGCATAATTTCAAAAAAACAAATGCGGTTTTCTTGTTGTTTTCAGTCACCATAAGTCAGAGAGCATTTTTGTTCCGTCACGTGGAAGTTTGATAAAAAATTCACGCCCGTCCTTTTGAAATGGATAAATTCTGTATTCTAAGGATGTTTGATTTAATTGAAGGGTCCTTTCAAGGGCTATTTATTGCCACTTTTAGAAGTTAAATAAATGACAATATCTCTCTGAACACAACCCACTTATACACGTCAAGAGAGGAGCTTGATTCATTATTGAATTTTGTGTGGAGATATATATATATATATATTTTTGAAAATCAATGAAAAGAATTTCCTATAGCCCAATTTTCCATAACTTTCTAAAGCCATTCATCAAGTAAAAGGGGATAGAGGACACATATTTTTTCTATGTTTTGTAACGTATACCGAACGGCTTGAGTTTGGTGCCAATTTGTGTCTTATATAACTAGAATTTGGCACGAAATCGATTTTTATATCTTTTTGTAGGTGTAACCCGTTGGATGTTTGTAATTCCTAAGGCGATAATAAATACGACTCTGTAATTGCTTTTTTTAAAAAAGGCTGCAGTACAGATGTGGATTTAATGAGACTGGACAGATAACATTCGAGTATTTAAACCAGATGGTTCTCTGTAATTCTGTATGGTTATAAAACTATTTAATCTCGTTCTCTTTCTGTGTGGGTAAACTTCTTAACACTGGATATATTCCGGAAAATCGTAAGCCTATTGTTCGTGGGTAGTCCTTATAAATTATCCTTATGCATAGGATAATGTCGGAAAAGTTACGAATAAAGTGAGGGAACAATCTAACTTTTGAAAAATTGCCTGAGCGTGTATTTAATCTTGGAAAGTATCTCAACTGCTTTGTAAGTTATCAAGGAAGCATTTATTCTCAAAATAGGTACGGATGGCTTTTCTGAGCCAGACATCTTCAACATTTCACGGCCCTCTCTTTTGTAGCATCACGCAATTGATGTAGTATATTAACACAGTATGCAGCATTCATCGAGGTATTATATTCCAGAAAGTCAATACGTATTCCAAAAAATAGCTGCCATTATCTTCTAACGCAATTGAGTTAACTTGGTATCCTCGCCGACGCCATACTCTTTCTTCTTCTTTTTTTGTAGTGAACAAGACCAATTGTTTTATTTCCAATAACAATGGATGCCAAACACAATATTTACTTTCAGTTATTCGCACACCATTGATATCGCACTGAAAAGTGTTGGAACCCACATTACATCAGGAAATTCACGATGCCCAAGAGCAGGATCAAGAGGATCCGGATGATCCTCAATTACAACAATAAAACTCTTGACTAAAATCAATCTTATCATTAAGATCAACTGGCGGAAAGTACGACGTATCAAATTCTTGTTTGTATAAAACTATGGATTTCGATTTGGCGGAATTAAGTATCAACTTATCTCAGAAAGATTAGCGCTCAGCTTAGAGCAATGCCGTCTCCAACTAGATCAAGAGACCTGGAGATATATGTTTGTAAATTATCAACGTACAAATGATACTGCGAATAACTGATTGGCTGTGAAAGATCATTAACAAAAGTAGAGAAAAGCATGGTCCATAAAATAGAACCTTGTGACATGCCACAGTTAGTTGGCGGGAAATTTGAGAAGAAATTATTGCATACCACGATTTGGTTTCCACCTTGGAGATAAGACGATATAGGTTTGTACGTTAAACTAGAAAATCTAAAATTGTTACAGAGTTTATCAATTAGTAGACTATGGTTTATGTTATCAACGGTTTTAGAAAAATCTAGAAAAGCAATAGTGTATATTTCATCACGGTCAATAGCAGATCGGATATCGTCACTTACCTTCAATAATGCAATGGTGCAACAATGCAGAAATCTAAATACAGACTGAAGTAGGTTGAGGCAGTCATTTTCCTCTATGAAAGCCAGGATTTGCTCATAAAGTATCCCTTCAAAAACTTTTGATAGAGATAATAAAGGTAGGCCTATATTTTTTATAGTTTAATGGTGAGGTTTCCTTAATTAGAATAAACTCCCCTTCTTTTAACAAAGAAGGAAAGGTTTAAGTCGTTAAGATAGTATTGAAAATATATATAAATGCATAAATGATTTTTGGTAATAGTAATATAATAAACTTAGGGTTAACTCCATCCAGACCAATAGCATTCGATTTGGTTTACAAAATAGCCGCTATAACTTGATTCACAACAACCCTTCCCGCTGAAAGCACGTCAAAATTGAATTCATTATGGTCTGAGTTTGATGTCAAGTTACAAGAAGACGCTACAAATATAGCATTAAGTTCATTAGAGTCCATATCAAATCTATCATCCGTCCAACTTCAGGTTGTGCATAACCTTTTAGACTCTTGCGAAGTCTGCGATATTCGTTCTATAAGTCTATAGTTCAAAAACGTACGCATTTGACAGACATTCAATTTCGTGGGTAAACCAAGGACATTGGAAATACATCTATTAAAAAGACTGGAAATACGTCTATTAGAAAGATGTTTTACACAGTTGTTGAAGAGTGTTAATTGGTCGTTCACATACAAGACAAGAAATAAGGTTCTAGTCCAGCGTATTAGCCTTAGTGAAAAGATTGTCTGCATTTATGATACCAAAATGTAAATAAACAAATTCATGTTCGACATTCTGTTCCACACCAACATTATAAATAAGAAAAATATGATCATGCTTAGAAAACGCTGGCAGTACGATTTGATGATAAAACAAAACGACATCAGCGTATCTCGAATTGAGATTGCCCTATTGTATCAGTATTTTTAGCGCTGTGAATAAAAATAAAAGTAGGCATTTTGTCTTGAAATGGATTCATTACACAATAACAGAATTTAGAATAATTCATCTGCAATGCACTGAACAGTGTCGTCCATATTTTTACGAACAAATGCAGTCAATCCCTGAGGAATTTTATGTATAATATTAATAATTTTTTTAAATTTTTCATTCCAATTTTCCGGCAACGTAGAACATTCACCCGTTTTCTTTAAAAATGTCCTTCTTCATAATTTGTTCGGTGACTAATCATACTTGAACACATTTTCGACAGCTATCCTACGCAGTATATCTACCTTGGCCCCACGTAGTTGGCTACTCCAATTTACATAACTTATCTATCTTTTTAAAAGTACATAGAGCTTTGATATTTTTACGAATTTGCCTTTAATATTTAAAAAAAAATGATTTTGACACCCTTAAAATAGAATTCTATTTAAAATTCACAACCATAGCTGAGAAAAATCATCGTTTTTTGACTAGGACCCGCCTTCTGTTGTTAGCAGAAAAAATACAAACACTGATAAAAGCTACGCCGATGGAATTCGAGCTGACAACTTTCTGAATAACAAGACCCTCTGATATTCTTTGAACAGGGCAGGGTATGGCACCCTACTCTTTTAGCCAAACTTCCAGCATTTGATCTGAATCAATCTCTTCTCACTTGGATTGGAAGTTTCTTTTGGACGGCATCATATCATATCACTGCTCGTGTACCGCAAGGTTCTGCATTGTCTCCCACTCTTTTCCTATTTTTTATTAATGACCTCTTATTTCTCATTTTCAATCCAATTCACAGCTTTTTTGACTACAGCACTTTTGATTTCGGGAACTCATTTGAATCAGTTGCAGACTCTAATGTGACTAAAAAATTTCTGAATCGCTTAACAACAACATTAAACGAATTCTTACCTGAGGCAAGGCGAATTGTGTCGAGTTTAATGCATCCAAAACCTAAGCTCATTTGATGTCTCTCAATCGAACTGCTAATCTCCTTGGGGATGAGCATTTCAAACTGTCCTAATTTGAACATCTTAGGGGTTTGGTTATAAGACTCATATCAGACTCAGACTTGAATTTAATTGGCATATTTTGGTAGGGCCAAAGAAGGCCTTCGAAGTTCAAGCTCATTGGTGACGAGAAGATTACCTCTAAAACTGATTATCTGGACCACTGGCGCTCTTTTATCGCTACTTTCAAGAAAATTGCTCCAACGAGTTCTGTGATCTAATTTCTTGCAGATCAGTCCCAGCGAGTAATTCCCGTGCATCGAGCCGTCTTCACCCTTTCGACCTTGAAACACTATTGAGGACAACAGTTAAATACCGCAAATCCTTTTTGAGCAAAACAGTGCAAATGTGGAACAGACTACCATCTTCTGTTGTTCCTCCCCCAGGACTACAGGCCGCAGATGTTTAAGTTGATTGCTTAATGTTGAATGCCACAACATCATATGGGATCCTGTGAGCTTTGGCTACACCATAAAAAAATGAACAGAATATTATATGATATTAATAAAAAAAGAGAATATAATTACTAAAAACTACTGCTAATAGAGCAAAGCAGAATTACAGAAAGAATAAAAAAGAAAACTTACTGAACAGGATTTTGGCTTCCAGAAAGCTTCTTCAAAGATGGTTCCATCATAGCCTTAGAATTTCATAGATACCTTTCCGTTTTATTTTCTGCATCCCGTAATTAATATAACACCCCACCATTTCAAGACATAACTTCCCCAAAGCTTTATCAAAACAATTGTAATTAAAAGGAAACTTTCGATATTAAATTATTATTTTTGGGATGTTCATCAGAAACTTGGCTTCAAGATATTAATAATGGCCCATCTTACAACCGCAATTATGACTTTCCGTCAGATAAATTTCATCATTAAGATGGTGGAAAATGCTTAGTTTTCACGGAAACGAGTTTATCGTATCCAAAAATATCCATTAACTGGCAATCAATTAGTGAAAGTTTCTTTGGCTTTCACATCAAACTCGTGCAGATTTTCTTCCAGTTGAAGAGTGTAACCAACTAATTAAAGGTTGGAGGCGATGGGATTCGCCGGGATAAGTACTAACTTTATTTGGTCCAGTTCCTTTTCCCACGTGCAATTCGAATAAGTTTTGTGCTGTAGGCCTATACGTTGAGAAGTCCAATTTATGAAGTGTTACTGGAAGAAAGGCAATAAAGTTTCATTGCGGGGCCCCGCAGCTTTATCTTTATTATCTCTCTCCCCCTCCCTTAAGTGTTTATACATTTTGGCGTATTCATAAAACTTTCCAAGAGTTAAGCTCCTCCATCCTCCATTAATATCCTTTGCCGTTTCGTTGCATCGTCGTTTCGGTCTAGACGGAGAATAGTTATATTTTGGGTAATGAATGTCGCTGATAATTAAAGGATAGCAAGGCCTTTTTGACAGACAAGTGTCTGAGTTAAAAATAATTTGCCGCCTTTTGTCTGTATAAAGAAGGATTTATTTTGAATGAAATATCTCCCTGCGTAGTTCATAGTAGAAGTAGAAGCACTTGAGAAACAACACATTTAAGTGCCTTAGCGAAGAAAGGAGCAACAAATTTTTATGGGATTAATTCGGGTATTTGAGTTTAACACCAGATTGAATTAGCGCCTTAGCCACATTTTTATGGTCTCGTCGGAAAAGTTTTGGCATTTACCAAAGCAGGCAGAAAAGTAATAAAGTGAAGATAGATAAATTTATGTAATAAAGTTGTGATTGTAAAGACACTGCCTTTGATGATCATCTTCCAAAATATGTTTGTAGCACGTTAATTCACAATGGGATGTAGTGGAATAACCGTGAGAGGACTCAGTTTGTAAATCTTAGGTCATGAGCACACGAGCGTCTAACGTACGTTCCTTCCAACTTTATCGTAGATACGAAATTCAAATTAATCAGATATTTTATCTTTTTAATTCTTTATACTCTAGATGTGGGGTATTATAAGTTTAAGTAAACGTCTGTAACGCATAAAAATATTCATGATACATTAATGGGAGAAGGAAAGAAAGAGTTTAATGGATATTTGTCTATCTGTCGTCCATCTGTCCGTCTGCCCATCCACTCGTCATTTCGAGAACGCTTTGAGCTAGAAAGATCAACTCGAAAATGGGTCAATTTGGACAAATCCTTCAAAGGGTTACCATATGAAATCACCGACTATATAAAATAACGATTTTTTCTTCTAAAGAGAGACCGCATCGAAATAGATGTATAAAATTCGGCACACAAGTACTTTACTAAAACTAAAGTTTCATTAACCAAATAGGTCAAGTCCTTCAGAGGAATCGGATTTTTGGAATTCAAGGCCAATGTGCCGGACAAGAAATATTTGCAATATTCAATTCAATTCAACTCAATTTATTTCAATTTATAAACTAACTAAGGGAAATAGGGGAATACAATAAAAGAATGGCTGCAATGCTAAAAAATAAAAAAATAAAAATATGACAGCAATCCATACAAAAAGTAAGTAGCTATAAAAAAAAAGGTAGGCAAAAAATAAATAGACGGGAGCAATAACGTCTTTACGAGGTGTTCACGAACACAACGTGAGGTATAATTAGCAAAGTACCAGAGCCTTCTGAGAGAACCATAATATATTATATTTCGGCCAAGATACTTTTAATATGTTGATCCCAGGTCAGAGTTCGATTAAAGACAACCCCCAAGTATTTTACTGAATCTACATATTCAATACTGCAACCACCTAAAGTAATAGATGAAAAGCTAGTTAGATCAAACGAGCGCAAGGACACAAAAATAGTTTGGGATTTGACCGGATTTGGATTTATACGAAACCACTCAACAATTCGACTAAGGTCCTCATTCATTTTGCTAATATTATCTTCGATCGAATCAAATTTTGACGAACATAACAACTGAATATCAGCAGCATATAATTGGAGAAGAGTATGCCTAGGAATATCTTTGAGATCGTTGATATATAGGCAAAACAGTAGCGGACCAAGAATAGATCCCTACGACGGTACGCCAGAACCCAATACTAAGAAGGCAGAAGACGATGCTCCTACTACAACTTTTTGAAATCTGCCAACAAAGTAAGAGTAGATGAGTTTGATAGAAGAATTATTAAAGTTGTATAAAATTTTTAGTTTCCTACACACACAATTTCGAAATGTTTGAGACAAAAGGTCCATACCTAACACAATGGGGGCACTTAGCCATTATTTGGGTCTTAACTGCTGTCAAAGATTACAAATCCTTTGAGACAACCCTATAATTCTTTCATCTTACCGCGAGCGAGTTAATCTTATTGGCATGGTTTTGCTGGAACAACGTCGCAATGTTGCTGATGCGGTTTTTATTCACCAGCTCTTGAACTCTAATAACGACTCCGCGGAGCTCCGGGGTAGGATGTCCTTCAAAGCTAATAGTCGCTGTTTGAGGGACCTCCATCTTCTGCATATTAACTTCTCCAGAACTAATTGCGGTAAGCATTAGCCTATTAACCGCATGTGTATGGTAGTTAACCGCATTGGAAAGCACTTTACCTGAATATATCTAAGAAAGTACTTAAGAACCGTCTTCATACGGTTCTGTAATTCTTTGAATAACAATAAGTGTTAACATTAAACATTTTTTGGGCTGGTCTTTTATGTTCCTTTGTTGGTTTGATACTATTACCAGTTGCTCGTATGCTAACATAATTAACCGTTTTTCTAATTTTCATATTTGTCATACTTTGCCTTACCAGTCCAGAAAAAACTTGAAAACGAATTAAGAAATTAGCATCGACTTGTAAGTCCTGGGTAATTTCTTCTCAATTACAATTGCATTTCTCAATTACATTTTAATTCCATTCGCAATCTCAGTTGAATATATGAGAAAATTCAATTTTATACTTCTTTACTTGTAATGATGATCCACCTTAATAACTCTCATGCGAAACCGAAAAGGAATGGAAGTAAAAAAATTGATTCCAAATTGTGAAATATGCTCTGATCACATTTAAGTCCCTTTTTATTGGAATGATCCCGAATCGTTTTCAGGTTTTCGTTACCCTTACGATTTATTTAGGCAGTTATTAATCAGCATCCCCAAAAAATTCAATGTTATGGGAGCAAGCTCCACTGCGAACTTTGTTGCATATAAGTAATTTTATTGTTGCCTGTCTCCTATTATTGGAGGATCCTTTTGATCTAAAGCCCGACAAATCTCTACAAACCCTGTAAAAAAAAACCTTCATCCCGACTTATCGAATTCCCAACGTAGTGTTCAACAGAGTCCTACGCTCTGAATCGGGACCTGGTTTCATGGCTTCCAAATTGAGTTTTGATATGTATTCTAAACTCGATGAATATTAGTTTTCAGACAATTGATACAGGAAGAGACACTATTTTATTCGTCATAGTTTCTATCTGAAATAGTTCTAAATATTCGTTTTACAAGGGAAGCTGCGGTGTTGCACAGTAAAAATTGAGTACCAAAAATTGTGGCTTCCTTTCAACAGGTTGTTAGGTTAAAATTTTCCAATCTCCTCTTCCCCAAAATTAAAGGTTGCTCCCTGAGCTGAGGCAGTACCTTTGCATTACAACGCGCGGTCCATTCACTTATATTAATGCTTCCAGGTATTTCTTTGGTTGCGCATTGATGACTTTTTAGAGACCTTAAGCAAAATAAAAGTAATTGCTGTAGGACTCTAATATTTGACATGGAGTTTCCAATAAGCAATAGCCTCAGCTCTTCAAAAGCACACGATATACCGGATCTGATTATCGATTTCAATATCTTGAAATTCACAAGTGATTTATGAATCTCCAGTATATGAAAATGAAGTTGCCATTTTGGTGTTAGAAAGATAGCATCATAGTGGAACCTACATGCTAGGTGGAGGAGTAGTAGATGCCAGCCTTTTTCAATGAGTCTGTGAATACATTTGCATCGTTCACAAGGGGTGATATGGATAAAAAGGTAAAATTGTACAATTGACCAAAATCCTTTACTGCATCTAGGACAACGGAACACCTCTCTTCTAATGTTTTAATCGAACTTGAACTTGGCTCAGCATATGCTGGAATTAAATTTCTTTCGTGCTTCTATATATATTTACTGTTCTCTAGCAATTGCTAGTTTAATGAGTTTTTTGTTCTGTAGCTATCTTACCATCCTCCGTAAAATAATAGTAGATAATTGGCCTTATATTCTTGAAGCTATGGGGGTGCACTCCGAACCCAAAAATATTGAATAATATTTCACACGAGTATTGAATAATATTTCACACGAGTTTCACGAGATTTGAAAAATTAATATAGTGCTTTTTTAGGGTCGTGAAAACTATGCTATATTTCTATACAAATTTCGGATGGCTGTAAAATGAGGAAAAATAACAACAGGTAATCTTCACGACAATGCACTCATTCACACATCCACTATCTCACAGGACATCATTAACCCTATATCATGCGCCTTATACCCTAGATGTGATCCAAGCTGCTATTTCTCACTCAGCAAAATAAATAACTTAAAGAAGTATACACCAGGACACAAAAGAAATTTGGTGTGTTAATTTCACTCCCAATATCCTAGGTCGGAAGTACTATTTAAATGTATTCTGATTTTTGTCTGGAACTGTTAGGAGAAATTTCAAGATTTATTTCAAATTTTGTAAGTTTAGACAAGCCTACATAGAAACAGAAGTGAAGCTCACTGCTATATCTCAAATTAATGTGTTTCAATTTAAGACAAAACTAACTGATGAAATTATAATTCAGATATATTTTCCTTTAATTCCATCATGTCTAATCCTTTCAGGTCAATGATGTCCTCTCTCTTGAAGTAACAGATGTCTATAGGTAGTCTACTACGTTTCTGCCAACTTTTGTGGAAAATTTATTCTACGAAGGGGATTTTCTGTTTTGATCATATCAATGTCGTTTTAGTCAATCACAATCAAGCATAAAAATTGTGTTCGATTGATGAATTTCTTCTTTGAAAACTAATCAAGTGGATACACCCACAAAATAATGAAAACCATCACATTTTGTTAGATAAAAGCTTTTGTAATTTAACTCTTGGGGAAAATAATTTTCACAATATTACCATCATAGATACTATTAACATTTTCAGGTCAATAACTTTAGGTCTTTAACGAAACTTAAAGTTGAAATCAATATTTTGCGTACGACAGTCAACTGGGAAGAGTAATACGGAAAAGAATATAATAATGGTAAATTTTGGGTTACTCCTAAATTAACAGGAATGGAAAGTAAGATAGTATGCTTTAAATTATATATCGTAGCATTTCCAGACTTATTCGTTGGGAATTTGGGGATTTAACCATCATCTGACTAGAAATGCTATTCCTGTTTTTCTGCACAGTCCGAGTAAGGATCTTGAAACGTGAGAGAAAAACTAATTGTTTACTAATCAAAAAAAAAATAAATGGTTAACCATTATTCAGCGAAAATTTTGTACCTGTTGTTATGCCGAACTCCAGGTAATATTTCGCAATGACACGATAACACTATATACAGTGTCCAGCAAAAGTATCCAAACATCATGGAAATTTGTAAAAATCCCAGATTTTAGAAATGTAAAATTGAAAAAAGTTTGGTAACAGTGGCCTTAATCTGATAATTAAAATTACATAGTAACAAAACAAAAATTACATAGTAACAAAAATTACATAGTAACAAAAATTACATATTGAGCTACTTTGAGACGTGTCACTACAATGAGATCGCTTTGTCGGCTTTCCACTTGGTACTCCAGCTTGGTATCCTGCCCGGCGTAACGTTATTCTCACAGTGTTGGAGTTGATACTTTTATTGAGCTCGTTACTAAATGTTGCAGAAACCTTAGGTGGGCTCAAAGCAGAGTTATTTTGCACTTCACGCATGATATGTTTTTCATCTGTCGGTGTTAGATTTTTTAGTCGGTCCCGTCCAACTTCTAGCGGTTTTCAGCTTCAGTCAACTGTATAGGCCTTCCATGATGAGCCAAACCCAACAATAGTTGTAAGAAACACTTCGAAGAAAATGGTGGCCTGTTCTTTGGGATAAATGTGGCTACAGTGCCACTAGAGGATCGTAGAACGGTCAGTTTTGAATGATACGAAAACATTTGTTTGCCAAAAGTCTTTTAAGAAATAAGAAAAAACAAGTAGCGACGCAGGATCATTCTTCAACGTGAGAATGCGAGCTCTCATACATCGACCCCAACAACTCAATATTTGACCGGTCAAAACATCGAACTGATGGGACGTACGCCATACAGTCCTAATTTGTCATCCAATGACTTCTTGCGAAGATTAAACTACGTGGTCAACAATTTTCGGCGCCATAAGAAGCGGTTGATGAGTTCAAAATGCATGTTTTGGAGATACCTCTATCGGAATTGAAAACGTACTATGAAAAAAAATTGGTTCAAACGTATGCAAAAGTGCGGGGAATATTTTAAAGAATAATAAATCCACTTTTAATCATAAATGTTTGTTTTTAATTATTATTCCAAATACATAAATAGCAATCTACAAACAGTATCTTTAAATAGTTACTACAAATACTTGTTTGTGTTATGAAATCGAGCGTGAAAACAAATTCAATTTTCCTGAGAGCAGAAATTTTTTGCTGAATAAATCAGCAAAAACTTTCATCAGAGTAGAAAAGTTTTGACTAGCATCGATAAGTTATCATTTGCTTGTTTGAGAATGGAAATAAGAGCAGCAAATTGAATTGACGCAACCAATAGTCAAAAAGAAAAGAAACTTGACAACTAGATAAACAGAATAAAAAAAAATTAAGTTGTAGTTCTCATAGAAATAAAATAACAGGAAAAGTTTGGATGTTGTAAGCATTTCTCAGCACGTGTGTCTTGCCCCTGCTGACAGCAGTAGTTTCCTGGCTGATTTCACCCTAATCGCTCTGGCCCCGCAAATACGCGGTCTTTTTCGCCCAAATTTTGTACACGCGCTCAGCAGGCCATCCCCTTTCGAACGAGCCCTCCCGCACTCCGATCCGATGAACTTTATAATTTCGCCCAAAAAAATGCTTAGGCTATAGCCCATGAATTTTGCTCGAATTGATCGGAAATTTTTTTTGGCGCGATTTTGGCGTCAGT
>QYTT01082159.1:16196-64587 GCA_006980735.1 Dasypogon diadema
GACGTTGACATCTCCAAATGTCAAGGAATATTTTCTAGGTCTGTTTAATGAGGCAAACTGGATTTTTCCAGGAGACCTCGGTCCACTTTCTGTGTTCAATAACGCTTCGAAATGAACCGAAATGGACCGAAGTGTTCCAAGAATGTGTTCATTGACGGCTGCCAGATTTAGTCTCGGTCAGTCTCGGTCAACTTTTCCTGCCCAAGCTTTAGACTTAAGGCAAACTCAGGAGAAGTGTCATTCGTGGAAGTGACAGCCCAAGTTGTCCAGATGCGCTTGGTCGGCTTTGACAGTTTTCCTGAGATTGAACGAAGTTTTCTCGGTTAATCTGGGGCAGTGTCTCATTAAACAGACCTTCTGTTGGAATTTGGAATTTGGTCTAGTGCGTTAGATTTTTTTAATCTTTAGCCATTATGTCGCTAAGATCTAAAGTGATTCAGCTTTACAAAAATGTGTGGGTTATGTTCATGTAGGAAAATGCGAAGAAAATAATGAGGAGAGTGCTTTTTTTAGTTGATCTATCTCAGCAGAGAGTACCCGAGCCGTCCAGAAGAATTGCGAAGGAAAATTCACGATGCTTTCATGAAGAACAGCACTGAGGCCGATCCGAAGAAAATTAAAGCCCTTTTAGCGTATGGTCGGTACTTTGCAAAGGAACTGGAAGCCCTCTACGCTCTGAAAAAGTATCGGGCTATGAAAAGCAGATACTACGATAAATAGCATCGCTTCCAGAGGAATTTTTTAGATTTTTTATGTTGATTAGGCTTCAATTAGTTGAAATTGAATAAACTTTTTTTTCGAATTTGCAGTGTTTTTACAATCGCAGTCAGCAGAGGTGTCTTTTGGCGATTCGTTCGCTTACAAATTTCTCTTCGTGTCTTTCGCTAACGGCGCTGTTTCAGGCCTATTTCACTTCATACTTTGTTGTTTTTTCGGCTTATCTCTAGTTGAGCTCGCCGAATAAAAAATCTTCTTTCTAAGTATCTTTTACAGATGGCAGACAGTACAGCATATAATTCCAAAGACAAATACACTTGGAATCGACAGTTTTTACAATGCAATGCAGTTCTTAACATATACCTTAAGTTAAAGCAAGCATTTTGAGGTACAACACACCCTCCTTTGACAATGCAAGGAACATGCTCATTGTTTTGTGTCTTCCCTAGCAAAATGCATTCGCTAGTGAGTGATCAGCATTACTGCAATGTTTTAAGACATCTACTCGAGGATACCAGATAAAGGCAGAAACACAATCAGGCCTTGAAGGCTTCCTCAAAGCTTGTCAAAATTTTCTACAAATGCTTTTCAATGTGGCAACACAAAAAGAAGTCCCGAGGTGTCCTCGGAAGCGAGTCGCGAAACAGGCTTTGAAAGATGTTTGAAATTTCTCCCTTGAGGCCTGGAAGTGTCACTTGTTTGCCAGTGCTGCTCCTAGAAGTTTTGTTGTAAACAAATTAAAAAATTTCTAATCACACAAAATAGTTCATTACATTGCCAAAACTTCGTGAAGTAAAAACTTTTTACAAATATCTGAATGACAACACCTGGCTTTGGCGTTATTTTATTTTACATTTCGTAAGGAAAGCTTCAAAGTTCACCGCGAGGAAGCCTCGAGAAGCTCGCCTTGAGGCTTGCCTGGATGTGTTTCTGGCTTAAGGTCCGAACTCTGGCAAGCGAAAATTTGTATACCCCATCATGACAATGCTCCAGCGCACAGTGCACTCGTTACACAGTTGCTTTTAATGAAAACTTCAATGACTGCCATCCCTCAGGTTCTCTACTCGCCGGATTTGGTTCTGTACGACTTTAGACTCTTCCCGTAAATGAACTTTCAGCTGAATCCTGGACGTTTTGAAATGATGGAAGAGATTCAAGCTGAATTACGTACATTGCTTAATGTACACTTGGGAGAGTTTCCAGATGATCTTGCCGTAATGGAAATGCGCTTGAGACCGACAGATAGCTGCGTAAGGAGATTACTTCGAAGGCGACAATGCCCTCCAGCCATGAAGGTAAGCCAGTCTCGTTTTACAGCATCAGTTCGAGAACTTTCGGATAGCTCCTTGTATATCCTGATGGAGGCAGAGACTCTAATTTTATTTCAGCGAATTCTTTCGTGTCAGGTAAATGGAATAATCATTGAGTCAATAGATTACAACACGAAAATGGCTGATTGATACAACTTTAACCGGACATTGACCTAAGGTGCTGGCAAAAAAGCCGGACAATCAGAGGAGTGAAATGAATAAAAAGCTCAGAAACACAACGAAATAATTTATTTACAATTTTACTCTTTTTATTTCACCTCGTTACAATATAATGTTTTGCTTAAATATTACTTGTAAATATAATGATTTCTTTTCGAACTCAACTCCAGTTCCTACACTAAAATTATTCTTAGTAAGAAGAGTGTCTTGTCTTTTCTTCAGCTTCAGTTTCCTCATATCTTCGTATTTTACATCGGCTAAACGTTCTACTGGCCTACTTCGGTATTCGTTACCTTTTCGTCTACCACATCTACCTACTTTCGAACTGATTAGTAACGAACTGAGGAGAATGAACGCAATGAACAATTAATTGGGCGAATTTTCATAAAGGAAGGGAAATAAATTTGGAAAAATTTTAGCAGACAATCATTTCCTATCCTTTCATGGTATAGTGTGTAATTTTGTGTAACTTTATAAAAGCTATATATATATATAGGCTGAAATGTGCAAGGCCCTTATGCTCAAAAGGACGAAAGAAATAAGAAAAATGGTTGATAAATCATTTTTGATGTTCTCTGTTTAAACTGTCGGGTATGTTAGTTTTCATTGGCAAAATTTATTTATTACGTGTTCGCAAAAAGTGGTCACAGGACTTCCAAATTTGTCTGAAATATTGAAATTCTTGTAAAATTAAAGGTAGTTCCTCTCAGAAAATTTCTTTGCAAATCAATTCGACTGAAAATGATTTTATTTTGCCTTGCATAAGAAGTTAATTAAAAGAAACGTTAATATATTATTTTCTTGCGTAGTGTTAAAAACTCTCGGTGTAATATTGCGAATACTATAAAATGTGTATGACGCCTATGTACATTGCGGTTTTTATGGTATTGTGCCAAAATTAGTCCGTTCTTTTACGTAAAATCACATTCTACTCTACAGCTGCCTACCTAATAATTCGCGCTTAACTAAAAGTGCCGCATGAACGGGCTATGGCTTCTCCTAGTATTGCTAAATACAGTACATCGATTGATATGAAAAAAACCTTTTTCTTCCATTTATGTTTAAATTCTACGACAGTTGTGATAATATCTTTGGTCTTTAGCTTCTTGTTTTTTCTACAATCGTTGGTGAATATTTTTACATCGTGCATTTCCATACATTAGATACATCTTTATATTTTCTATTGAGGACAGGTATCTGGGAGATGGTAACGTGAATCTATTGACTGCGTACTGTTTTGGTAAACGTGGGTTGTTTGTGACAACGAAGGAGATATAACCGGAAGCTACATTAGGAGCCATCTCACCTATTTGAGAATTGAGATTTTTTCAATTCAAATGGAAAGAGGTATTTTGTCAAAATGGATGAGGAAGAGTTAAATGCTTGAAAAAATTCTGTGTAGAGTTAAGGAAATTTTACCGACATATTAACAATATCTTGCGCCTCTTCGGATTATGGGTGTTATTTGTAGAACTCGTGATGTACAAAGGTATAACCAAAATTCCGATTTAGCGGATTTGTTCCTCTTGGTATTTTCGACATACACATGGGTTTGGTGGATTTTTGAAAAATATGAAAAAGTGTTGGTGTTGTCTGTATCGAAATAAAACGATTTGGTAGTTCCGTTTGTTCCAGAACTTAAGATTCACGAAGGAATTCGGAAAGTTTACTACATAGAGTGTAGCTCAAACTATTTCAAACTATGATTTACTTGAATTTTCGAAAAGCCATTTAAGATGCTTAAAATGGATATCAAACGTCGGTAAAATGTTTGCATTAAGCGCCAAAATTGTTTTCGTAAATAAATCGATGAACATGATTCTGACATGCACTCGTTAACTCCAGAATTTTATATATACCATTTCCAAGTAAATTGAAACCTTTTACAAGTTGAATAAAACCGTGTCAATTAGCCTAAAAAAACTATCGAATGAATTTATGCTCCTTTTATATATTTTCTGCTTGCCAAATTCAGCGATATAGGGCTAGCAATGCGAGTTATTTATTGACCGGTGTTAGGAAAAACTGAGATGCTTCCAAGACATGTCAGAAATTGAAAAAAATGACGATTAAATATTAAAAGGCACTCTAGCCCTAAAACAAAATTTTTAATTTCATTTATTTAAGTTATTGTACAATTTTTTTAATATTGCGGTGAAAAAAAGATTCATTTAAAGTGGACAAGGTTTCATTTACTTTCAACAACGTTTCACTTGGTCAAAGTTTCATTTAACTTGTAAAACGTCTCATTTAACCCGGAAACGGTATATACATATGTAGTTTTATCTACGCAGTCAAAAGATCTTCAGGGTTATCAGGAAGGATTTCATGGATAGAAAATAATTACATGCTACGAACCACAATCACAATAGAAAAACACAAGACAAAAGTGAAATAAACTGAAATTCAACACTCTGGGAAGACAGGGTAAATAATTATTATTATTATTGTATTATCATTATTTCTTTGTTTATAAATCGAATTTCCAACAAAACCTTATGCTTTACTAACAGTCGCAAAATTTACAGTTCAATATTAAGCTGGTGCGAGTCTTCTTGTGATTTCTACCTATTTTACATCATACACTGTATATAACTGCACTGTTTATACAAGGAAAACACCTAATAAATTCATATATTGTATATATATCTATTATTGTTCTTAATATTTTCATTTTACTTCACTTCTTTTCTTTTTGTAATAATTTTCTGCAATTTCTCCTCAAACCGATTAAAATCGTTTCTGGTTTCAATTTTCTGTATATATTTCAATATTTCTTTGTTGGTTTGTTGAAAAATTAAAAAAAAAAAATACTCTAATGGTAGTTGAGTAGTGTTACTGAGAGAATACTTTAGACCTTACTTTTATTATATTTATGTATATATTTTACAAAAACCATTTAATTCGTTTGTTTTGAGTGGAATTTATTATTCTAGCTTTTTTTCATCAAAATTTCGATTATTTACGTTCTACCTTGAAAAGGTAATTTTTTTTTTGTAGAATTAAGCTGCACTCTGGCTCTTATATCAACGGTGTGGTAAAAGTTTTTCTTTTTTATTCTTCTATTTTTTTTAATGTTTTGTTGTTATTGTTGCTGTATTGAAGTCTCCATCAAAAAGGAGACACCTCTGGAATGAAACTCAACAGATGAAAATTTACGCGCTTTTTATTGATTTTAAATATTTAATCTCATTTTTTATATATACTTGTTTTCAGTTATCTCCTTATTTTTATTTATTTTTCTTGTGTTTACATAGTTTGAAAGAGAAGAAATAAATTCTTATCAACAATAACAAATGATTAAACGATTTTTACATATTTTTACATAACAGTTTTATGGCCTACGTTATATAATGGGAATTTTGCTGTCATAATTCTTTAAGAATTCTTTAAATATTAACAAAGTTAGTTAGAGTAGGTTGTCAATAGCTGGATTTCTTGTTAGGATGAGTTCCCGTCCAAGAAGTTTTGTTCGGAGCTTTTTGTATATTCAAGTGGCTGCTGCGTTATGAGTGTCATTCTAAAATTCTTTGACTACACCTAGAAGTAGTGAATTATGGGAGAGAAGATGAGTAACAAAATCCTATCGAAAACGATTATAGTTTAAAAATAGTCACATGCTTTTGAACCGATTGGCAAAAAGGGGTGCTGAATCTAACTTCACTGGCACAGAGTCTTTTTGTGGTCTATCTAAAGATCACATCAAAACAATTTTCCAATCATGGGAAAGGAGAACCAAACAGTCACATTGGATCGGTCAACCCGGTCTAAGGCAAACGAAGAAGTTTATAAACTACTTGCGGGAAAGAACGGAGTACCTCCTTATGCTCAACAAATTGGACCTAAGGATCTTGGCAGGCCTACTATTCGATCACTTCCCTTCAACATATAGATACTGCTTGTTTGCATTTTTTCATGATAATACACACACGACTTCATTTGTCCAAAACATGCAATAGAAATCAAAAAATGTTGGTGGGGAACTCCTCTCTTATCTACCTTATCGCCTAAGATTCAAGTTTTTTAAATACCCCTTACGGGACCAGAATCCTTTTGCAGTCTCTCTAAATGTCACCTCAAGCATGCTCTTAAAGAGTACGAGATAGTACAGCACTCCATATACTGAAGCGAAAGTTAACATTTTGGGTGATAAACAAGTCTCTTCATCTGAAGAAGCTAGAGTTATGTATCATCGTAGCTTTTGCTGAAGGTATTATCTTAAGAAAATGGAGAAAGTTGAAACGGAAATGTGCCACTTCTTCCCAGAAACGCCAGAAACGTCTACGTACCTCTTCGGCAATTGTGTAGAACATAGAACAGATCTTCTGGTCTATTGGGATACTAATCCCAGGAAAACTCTGTGCCTCTTTAAGGGCTTAAACTTGGAATAATTCAATAGAGGGTCGCGGCAATTGCGAAGGTGAATACTTGTATAAGTATATCTAATCTTATCTAGCGCAAGTATTTATATTAGTGACATTTCTTAGGGGTCTATATGTGGGCCACCTCTGTTCCTATCTATTGAAATGATTTCGGAACTGTATTCCGAATAATTTGTGGGGCATATGCAGAGCACTGAGCAAATTATGTATGTTCTCCTCTGTGAGCGGATTCACTTCCTACAAAGGACACAGTGATTTATTTAGGTACCAGTGGTTGAAGCAACTTTACTGACGAGAATTGTTCTTGCGAAGTCACTAGGATGTTGCGTAGTAAAAATTTCATGCCAAAAATTGTGGCTTAGTTCACTAGCAATGTACTTATCAGGTTAAAATTTTCCCACCTCCTTGTCATAGGGTTGTCTCCTGAGCTTAGCCACTATCTTAAGAAAAAAAAACACGGTCTTATTTCCATTAGAACAAGACTATTCGGAGAGCACTCTTTCCTGGACGCTTTTAAAACGCTAATTGGATTCAGGGTGGTGCGCACCATTTCAGGTAAATATAGGATTTTAATTGGCGTCGAATTTTTGGGGGATTTTTAATGCAAAATACCTCATAGTTCAGTTTTAGTATAGGCAGACTTTACTATTATACTGAATAGAATAGTTCCTAGTCCTGTTATACAATACTTTTTCACAATGCCTAACTTCATCAATTAAATTATATAATCACATCTTTCAGCAATAATATCGTTAGCAAGAGAAAATCTAACTGGTCTGTCTTACCTGATTTCCTTAATCCTTCTTGTCTCCATCCTCTGGATCTTTGAGCGTGTGCCACTGAGCGATTGGTCTTCTGGGTGAGGCCAACATGTCCGACCAATGTCGAAGTTCCGTACCGGATGCGTTATAGCCTAAAATCACTCGACCAATGGGTTCAGATGTGCCAATGCGATCGTAGTCCACAACTGTGATGACTAGTTGGATTTTCTACGGTTTGATGGTTTAGTAAATACTTCGGAATGAGTGAACACACTAGGGAAGCATTGTTCACAAAACGAAAATAAAACTTCTTTACCACATAAAGTGAGCTATAAAATTAAAAACGAAAAGGCAAAACTACTGGTAACTAACTTTTCTAGTAACTAACTGTGGGGAGAGGTAGTGGTGACGGTGGTGGTGGTGGTTTTGGTGACGGTGGTGAGCGGAGGGGATGAACACATCATGCAAATACCTTGCAGGGCTATGAAACAAGGGGAAAGTGACTAGACATGACTTGAACTTTGGTAAACGAACAAGTGAATATTGCTTGGGTGAGTTGTGAAAGAGCTGATGTATGTTTGGATGATGTTTCTGTTTTGACAATTATTGTAAATACTGGTAGACGAAAATGTATAATATTCAATCCTATTCGTTTACTGTAATGTTGGTTGGTGTCATCGTTGGGCGATTGACTCTGGCTACAATTCCCCTGAGTCTGTTTTCTAGTGGGGACTTGGATTTGGAGTGGGAGGGAATTTTAGAAAACATTTAACTAAAGTATTCTTGCTAAATGGCTGCTGGGTCCAGTGTTGTAGTTTGTAGCTTCATATTTACGACGTGTTCTTGTTGGCTGGTATATTATCCAAATCAGAAGACAGTGTCAAAAGAATGAACCCAGGGGTCCTGACGTTTTTTTTTTGGAGATGACACCATCGTGGTTTTAGTAAGGTCATTAAAATGTTTAGTATTTTTATTTTTTGGTTTGTAATGTTAGTAGTGGCGTGCTCACTAGTCGTGGAAAGTGTTTTTTTTTTTTGAAAGTCAGCAGTCAGTTTTAAAGAAATCGTCTTAAAGAAATCATCTCAAAAGTGTACATGAACTTACTTTCGTTTCCGAGCTGAGGTCTGAGGTGTTGGAGTTTTGTGTGCAAAAGAGCAAAAACCTCAGCACCGAAACGCCATCTTTTGATATGATTTCTTTGATGTTGAAGTGGGTGGTCAAACAAAATCAGGTGACAAAAGGTAAATCAAACAAAATGAAAAAGCGACAATTAAGTTAATTTGTTTCTTGGGTCGGGATCAGAACACTATTTGACGGTTTAGTTGGTTGGTGGAGTTACATTACGCTACGACATTCATTAACTTGAACAGTGTTGTGTTCAGTGAGTTCTGTGAATACAGAGAGTTGAGTGGGCAGTCTTGCTCGGAAAGTCTAAATGGGCATTGCCAGAATAAGTTTGTATTTTTGGTTACCTCTATGTATATATAATATATAAAACAGATTCACATAAAGTAAATAAGCAAAAACTAAACATTGACACAAACATCCTACTTTGAAAGCAACATGTATTACTTAAGGTGGCTTTTATGTTTTGGTTACGTTTCTTGTTCTAGTTAGGCTTATGTACAGTTGAGCAACTAAGTTGTGCAAAATTTCGTTCTGTGGAAGTTACATTCATGGGCTAGGGTATAACTGTCCTAATACATATGATGGAAATCAAAAGTTTGTGTTTTGCAGTTTTTTGTTTGCGTTATTTGCGTCCTTGAATGGTAGTGTTGGGTCCCCTTTCATTCCGAAGCACTGTAAAGTCTATTAAATCGAATTTTTGTTAGTAATAACAGTGCATTAGAATTAAATCTCCGTTATCAACTGCGCGCAAGCCTTTCACTTTTATTGCTTTTCTTTTACACTTTGATAGTGAATTTGCCGCAAGTTATATTTATTATTTACATTAAATAATATTCTAATATGATTTTTACAAAAGACAAAAGTTTAAATCGAAAAACAATGGATTTGCTTCAAATCCAGCAATGCAGATATATGTTTTTCGGTCAAATTGGCAGCACTGGTGACGTCACGGTGATTCTGATTTGAACTCTTGAAAGCTTTTAACACGCTTAAGCAAGAACCGGCCTATACACATATTACACATTATGAATTTGTAAGTCGTAAATTTATTTATTACAATTTTTGCTTACACGTTACACGGCTTGTGAGTTCTAACCGAATTCGAATAACCTCCCGTGTCTGCAATGCTTTGAGAGAGAGAGAGAAAAAAAAGATCTTTTCATTGAGTAGTCCAATTTCGTGAGGTTCAAAAACGCAAGGCATTAAAAACTGCAAAACAACGAGAAAGAGAAAGTGTAAGAAACCAAAACATAAAATCGAACTAAAAACAGTCGAAAAAAGCATTGTAACATAACCTAAAAACCAAAAGTAATTGCACATGGCCCGCGCCCTTAGGCTGTGAGACATGGGCACTCGGTTGTTTTTTTTTTTTTTGTAAAAAATCAGGAAACATTACTCCAACGAAATTATTTGCTTATGTAAACACAACACAGAGAACTTTTATGTAACTTGGTTTGCTTTGCGCATCGTTCATTGTCAAATAAAAGGTGGGCTATTATAGGATAGTATAATACATTCTCGCATACTTGTATTTGTTCAAATGGAACTTCGAATGAGAACGACTCATTGTAGTAAGGGTTGAGGGTGCATTTTTTGATACTTGTCTTCTTCTTTTTCAAACGTTTTCCATTTTGCATGATTGCAATTTTCACGTATGGATCTATAAAAGAGAGAATAAAAATGATAACTTTTTTCACAATTTAGTCCAACGGTTAGTCAAATTAAATTATACTGTTTTTTTTTTAATTTTAGTTTGTTTGTAAAAGCTTAGAAGCGCTTTATAGATGTTTTCTGTTGGCAACATGTTTCGATAAAGTAGTAAGGCAAGTTTTTCCTGTACTGTGTGCAAGCGTGAGATATGCGGGCTGTAGGAGCGATGGCACATGTAAATGCAGAAATGATAAGCATCCACGCTGTTCATGTTGCCAATAGAATACATCGGTTGTATAGTAGTTGACTGGATGGATTATGAGTAGTTTGGCTCAAAAACAACGATCCTCCACAGCAAGGCATTCCACAGTGCGGGGAAACCTTGAGCACCCAGATTTGAGACAGTTGTAAATGTGGATCGGTTATTTTTGAGCCGCATGGTGACTGCTTTTTACCAGACAATCCGCCAACGTCCATCTTCTTCAAGTTCTTAGCTTCCAGGATGACAACGGTTAGCTTCCCGGCAGTCGGTACATAGCGCAGAGAAAAGCAGATGTCTCCCAACTTGTTGTCCTATTTTCAAGATGTCCGAAAGAAAAGTAGAAAAGTAACCAGTTATTATAATTGTAGGAAAGCATCTGTTTTGGAGGATTTTGTATCTCTAAGCTTAGTTTACGGGGTAATTTATTTAAATACACAACAATAATAATAATTAGCCATATTTTGGGCTATGTATTCTAACAGTAATCGGAAGACGGGATCATGGGTCTTTGTTATTAATATGTACAAAAAGAACTGGCTGCTAATTCATGAAACAGAACAGAATGTACGGAACTAAAAACGGTCAGGGATCAATTGTTGCAGGTAGAATACGCTAGAAAGGAAACTGAAAACGAAAACTTAAAAATCAACTGTCCTCACTAAATTCTAATTGCGTGTATATTAAGTTGCACAATTATTGGGGATGCTGGATTCTACGGTTTGGTGAATCTACTGCTTTCAACTTTTTAGCATTTGTTTTTTAAAATCAAGAAGTAGCTTAGCTGTCACAGAAATGATTTTAAACTACTTTGAAAGTTGTGTTACAGTGGTATTAGATTTGTACTGGGATGGAAATCACGCGAGTTTGACTTACAAGGATAACTACTATGCAAATAATTGTTAAACAATTGTTAAATATGGATTTGTAAGAATGCGACTTCACAAACTTGTAATTTCAGATGCCTTTTTGAATAAAAAGCTGCTCCTCAATCGGATCGATGGAAACAATATCAAGCAGGAACGGCTGTATCCTGTAAAATCACTATACATGAGCGTGGCCTCTATAGCGGTGCAGAGGCAAGGAGGAATGGGACTAATGAAAAAATTTTTGACAACTGATCCTGATTGCTTGCGTATTTTTTGAAATTTCTGGCAGCAGTTCAATTGATTTTAGGTTTCAGTAGTGTGAGTTTGTGGAAAAGTGATCAGTGCAAAGTTTTCTAACGCTTTCAATGAGTGTTTTTGTTATTAAACTCACCAAATTTGACTATCAAGTGTGCTGTGCAAAATTGTAGGAATAATTCCTTTTTGCAACGTGGGAAAGCATTTTCAGGTGAGTTTTGTAGTTAAAATGTTGTTATTGACACATTTTGGTTAAGGTATTGATCCGCTAATAAAAAATATGCGTGCAAAACTTTCTTTCCCGACACATTCCGGCGGGGCTAATTTTTATTTACTATTCGGCCATCTTGATTTGAAACTAGGAAAAAGCCATAAGCAGTACACTGAACAATAATTCCTTTTTGCAACGTGGGAAAGCATTTTTCAGGTGAGAATAAAATGAAAAATTACATTGTGTTTTTTATATATCTGCTATCCGCAATATTTCCTATTTTTTACCTAACTATTAAAATTCAAAATCTTATTATAGCCCCTCACCCATACTACCGGAGTTTGGATTTATTGTCGTTCCTGTTTGATATTATTTCCATGATCAGATCATTGAAAAAACAACTGGACAACAGTTTTCAAAAGTGCGACCAAGTTCATAAGAACGTATTGTCAGGACAAGGGAGTTTTGTATCGACCTTTGCACAATTTACGATTTATATAGTAACATAAGCAAACTTTATAATTTTTCTAGTATGTATTACATTTTTTAAATATCAATTTGCAAGTAACAAAAATGATATTTATATGACAGGGAATGATTTAAACTGGCAAAGTTCAGTAAAAAAATTGAACATTCTTCAATTATGTGCTTGTGCTTATTAAAATTTATTTATTTACTACATGAAACAGACGAACAAAAATCATCTCATCTCAAGCAGTCATGGCGGTAGTTTGTAAATTAAACATTGTGCATTGGTTAGTGTTCCCTAAACATTCGTTAGTGATAGACATCGAAACTGAAGATGCATTCAATTACTCCATCCTTTTAAACATATAGTTTTACTCATTTTTTTTTAAACTTTAAAGAGCGGTTTTATTTGTTAAAACTATCCGAAATTTAATGAGGACATTTTTAAAACGAAAACTGAATTTAGCTTCACTTTTAGAAATTATTAAAGCAATCATTACTCATGTTGATCTAATAGAACTACATAATTGCCTCTTAAAAACATTTAATTAAAAAATAATACGAAAATAATAAAGAAAACAATTAAACCCAAGTGAAAAACTTCGAACGATTGGACAGTTTAGAGCTTTGCGGGTCAAAGAACTAGGGATTAGGTTATAAGATTTTACTCAGTATGAAAATCAATCTTGCTTTCTTCTTTTCTCAGCTAAAGTAAAGAAAAGTTGCAGAAACAAAAGGAATTAAAAAAAAACAACAAACAAACAAAAAAAGACACTTATTAAGGAGGATAAGTTGGGTGCAGGAAGTTATTTAAAGCTAACTTTGCTTGTTTCGTTTTTTTTCGCATTACGTTTTTGTCAGTGGCTTCAACTTTTACAGTAGGAGTTAATTTCTTCTACCAAATGAATACAAAAAGCTCATATCAGTACAATTTTAAAGTTATTTTTACGGCAAGGGAGTTGTCATCTATTAATATCAATACTCCGCATTTAATTTGGACTTAATACACAAAAAAAAACTGAAAATTTGAATAGAACTAAAGCTTTTGTATATAGAATTCAAACTATTTGGACGTTTACTATATCAAGTAAATTTTACATTCGTGGCTTAAAGAACATAAAGTAGACAATAATTTAAGAAAATTAGGAATAATTTAAGTGTTCTCAATTGTTACTGCTATTTTCATTCACTTGGGAGTCTAGATCTGGTTCACAAGTATTCAAATAAATGATAAAAATTCGACAGTTACAAAAATAGTAGCAACATTGAGAAATTTCAAACGGAAGGATGAAAATTAAAAACATTTAAAAAGTAAGGTGCGTTTTTGATACAATATTAGAACAGAGATAGTTTTACCGTTGTGCCATTTTGTTATATACGAATTAAAAAGAAGAACAGTAACAGTAATTGATCATCACAAAAATATACAAAAAATACAAATTTCAAGGAAAATAAAGACAAAAATCGCAGCAGGTACACCCAGCTCAAACTAGCTCCGAATTTATTTAAATCCCACGTGTGGTATCCCATCTTAATTCCCTTTACTTTGTCTGAGATAAAAATCATCATTACATAGGTAGTTAAAACTTGTGTCTAGTCACAAAATATCTCAACTAGACGAGCAAGTGTAAAAAAATGAAATAATGCTGTATTAGAGCTCATTTTAAAGACTCGTGTACCTTTTTTGTGGTGATGATATTTTGTCATGTCCTACAGAGAGGCATGGCTTTTTTTGAGGTGAATGAGGTACTGAAGAAAGGAAAAACCTCCAAAAAAAACAAAAAACAAAAAGAAAGTACGAAATGACTGAAAATAGATGTTCAAGAGATATTTTTATGAGGATGAGAAAAGTCAGAGTGTGCTGAAAACAAAAAGCAAAAAGAGAGTCATCTGTGTGTCAGTCTGTTTCTTAGGCCTGTTCCTGTAGAATTATATTACTGTGAATTTGTCTCAAAAGAACCAATGAAGAGCTTCTTAGTTATCTTAGTCATCTTTGCAATTTATATTAAATTTATACAAAAAGGAATCGTCTAGATAAAATGCTTATAAATATTCATAGTATTAGTAAGAAAAAACTCAATTGCATTCAAATGTATTTCGAATGTGTGAGCAATGATTGACTGTAGAAAATCTTTATAAAAGCGCGATAAATGAATTCTGAAAGTTCTAAATAACTTTGGGGGCTTGAGTTGAGCCAATCTCTTGTTACGTTCAGCCTGCGTGCTGGATAATATCTGTTCAATTTAATTTTGGAGTCTCCCAAAGCCTTCATAATTTGGTTCTTGGGCAACTAAATGTGTGGAGATGTGTATGTGTAGTGTTTTTAGCAAAAAAGTTATTAAAAAGAGAAATATATACTTGCAGGTCTGTATTTGGGATAACTTTTTAAAATTTAAAAAAGCAACATTATGAAAAAGTTTATGTTGTTTTTTCTTCATATTTCTATACATTGAGATATATAGCACTGAAGCGCGGGAAAGACTTAAGCGACGAACTTACTTTTCTTTTCTGAACACATTCTTTTAGTGGTCGCCTCTGGGCAAAAATGTCTCTACGATTTCTTTTCTTTACGTATTGGTTGTTTGTTTGTTTGTTAAATTGTAGAATTGTAATTGGTTGTTTGTTAAATTGAAGAAAGAAAATTTTGATAATTTTGTTGTGCCTTTTAGTTTACCGCTCGGCATTCTCTTGAATCGTTTAAATTTGTTTAATTATAGATTTCGTTTGTTTTTGGCAGAAAATTTCATAATGTTGCTTGATTAGAAGAAACTGGGTCTAAAAGTTATAAAGTAATTGTAAAACTGTAATATTCCGCTGTGGTGTATTCTGGATAAAAGAAAATTGAAAGAATTCATGGAAAAAATTGATCAAAACTATTTAAAATTCGCTAAAAAACTAACTACGTCAATTAAATATCAGAATTGAAGAAAAAAGTATCAAATGTATTACGCATATGACGAAACAAAGACAAGAGAAAATTAGATACTCAAAATAAAAAAAAAAATAAGGAAAACATGGAAAAGGAACAAAGTATGCCGGAATTGTGTACTTTTCCACATTTTCAAAATCTTTTTCAAATTGTTTCTAATGCTGCTTTTTTTGATAGACACATTTCGAATGGTACATATTTTTTCGATATTTTTTTTTCTTTTTGTAAATAATTTGTGAAAAGAGGAGACTAACATTTAAGAAATTCAAAAAAAACAAATATGACCCGAAAAATAAAAAGGAAGAAGAAAAAAAAACAACCTTTAAAGTTGGTAGTACTTTCCAAATAATAAAAGGTCATACGATGAAATGAACTCAGTGAATCTTGGAGAAACAATAATAAAACAGAGTCTTTGATGAGTAAAAACTTATCTGATGCACAAAAAATAAATATTTATGACAAATTTGCAGCTAATTACATGATAAATAGCTTGAAAGCTCTAAAAAGTCCAGTCTTGTCATGCTACATACCGTCAGCTGGGCACAAATAACTTGAAAAGTGACAAAAATTAGTTACGATTAAGTAAAAAAAACAAAGTTTTAAATATATGACAGCACTGGCAATGTTGTACTAAGCGAGAAAAAAATTGGAAATGAAAAAGCACCAGTCAGCGGTAGCAATTAATAACAGCAGCGCCTACTATCACTAATCACAATGGTTGCAAGGAAGTATCATAATAAAGCACTTGGCATGCTATTAAAATTTAATTAAACTGATTACAATAATTAGAAAAGCTGCCCAGATATTTGGGATCCCCATGAAATATTCCTGGGATGGGAATATTCAAAACAGTCGGTATCCCACTTATCTGGGGTGTGTTTTTACTGAGGCAGGTACTCAACAACATCTCATTGATAATGTTGATTTTATCACAAATTTTCAAATATACACAAAATACGGATTTTCCAGGGGTATTTACAGTTAATTTTAATTAATCAAACACCAAAAAATTGAAATTTATTCAAATATACTTACGTGAATGATATTTCGATTTTGATTTGCAATTTGATTTGATTGATTTTGATTTATTGAAGCGAAGCATGCAAATTTGAATATTTTTTAATTGTTTTGAATTTTTTTTTTATTGTTTTTATAATTTTTTGTTTTTGTTTTTTTATTATTATTGTTGAAGACACAACCATTCACAGGCGTAAGCACAGCAGAGAAAATATGAGGAAAAAGAGAAAAATAATTTACGTCAATAAATGTTCACTTTTTTCTTGTTTTTTGTTTTGATAAAAGGTTCTAGAAAAAATCCCATGAAAAATGAAATTAAAAAGAAAATCTCTTTTTATATTTTTGATTCTTCCCTATTCAAACATTACGTGTTTCTGTTTTTATGAAGTAGTGTTTGATGTTTTGAGTGGGCTTGTGGCTGCATTGTTCCATTCGTATACACTTTGCCTCTGGGCCCTGGTTAATTATGCATAACATTTATAGTTGCTCTTGCGCCGTTGTTAGACATGTTAACAATAACTTTTTTACAACAATACTCGTGACCGGGCTCTTTAAGAAGCTGCTCTAGCTTACTTAAATCTAAATTTAGTTTGTAATTTCAGATGTGGAGGTAAATTTTCTCATTTTGTATTTTTCAGTTGGTCTGACTTTATAAATATTTCTTTATATTGCGGCGAAATGGGAATAACTACTAGATAACGAGGTTTTTCTTTGCTTATTATTTTTGACGAAACATATCTGTGGCTATTGATCAACTAATGTTAACTTCAAAATTGAGAATTTTTTGTCATATTCTATTGTTATTCTACTGTTTTTCCCTATTCCCTATTTGGTAGGTATCTGTAGGTAGTTTGATAAATCATTAATAATATTTCACAGTAGTAAAATAGTAACTGGATCAGTACACTTGTAAAAAAACACAGTTAATGAATCTCTGAGCATTCTGTTGCTGCATTAGATTTAGGATCTAACTAACAAGAGGTAGCTATTAATAATTTTGTGGTTTAACACATTTCAGTTGGTATTAGTTTTATAAATAAGAGAAAAGGGGCGAATTTTTCTTTTGGATCAATGAAAAAATCTCAGCTTACAATTTTAAAACTTATTTCGGAAAATTCCGGATTTCCGGAGAGGTTGTTTGTTGTATGAGAAATTGAAATTTTAGAAAGGGAGAAAAGATAGTAGCGCTATTTTAGTAAGGTGGAGTAAATATCTACTTAAATAAAAGCTAATAAGTCCCTAACTTCTGTTAATAAGGAGAATAACTCCTATGTAAAGTATTTTGTATTAAATTTGTGAGGATAATATCGAAATTTTAAAGATGAAAATGATCTAAGAATAGAACGAAAAACAATATGTCGCCATGTACTTAAGTGAAGAGGAATAGTGTTAAAAAATGGAACAATGCAGCTGTTTTCTTTATAAGTTAAACCAGTTCACTTTGAGTCGGAAAAAGGTGTTATCTTAATTTTTTTCCGGACTGAATAAAGAGATAAGACTAAATGAATGAAGTTAGTCGTTTTAGTATAATGCGATCATTTGTGACACATTTATAGAATTTCAACAAAAATCCAATTTACAATCTTCATTTCTCTGCAAAGCAATATAAATTTTTAGTTGTGCATACCTTTGAAGTCGAAAAGCTACCTAGGGAAAAGAAATGGTGTTTGTGCGTGGTTTTCACCTGTCGACTGCCTTTTTATAAAATTTTCTTTATCCCTTTGTCGCTCGGTGGCTTCAACTTGAAACTCCCAAAAGAAACATTTTTCAATTTTCTCTAGTGGTTTTGTCATCGATGCGAGCAATAGTTCAGCATTGACATTAAAAGGAACGTGAAAAATATTGTGAACAACTTTTTAGTGTTATTTCTATTGTGTTCTTCTTTACTGAATTTTGCAAATGGTACAAGGCATATGATAGCCTAGGTGGTTTCTCTATAAGGTTTCAGGTTTTGAAAATTAAAATACATTTGTACTCCTTAAAGAAACTTATTTCTTAGAAATGGGATAAAATTACCACCATCATCACTGATTTAATTCTACCCTCGAAGAGTTTTAGCAACCAAAACAACTTCACCCTTCCAGATGTTGGGATTTCGGGCGTTTTTTAGCCATCATTTAGGGCTAACTCTATAGCTCCCTTTTCTTCGTCATTCAAAAATCATAAACGAGGTTTTCCACGCCAAGTGGAACCCTCGGAGGAAAAATTTGGCACACTGCTTGTATTCATTCGGAAAATGTGTGTAACATAACTCAATTCTCTAAATTTAATAAAGATAGGAATTGTAGTAAAGCTGATAAATGAACAGAAGGAAATGTACCTGATGTCCCTTCCTAGACATGGGTTCAGGCAGAATTTCTAAGGAGATACTGATCGGCAGGTGTGCTTTATATATATGGGGGAACAACCATGGATTTTATGAATTTTGGGGCTCCTGACGGAGTTCGTGTAAGATCACTAAGCCAAAATAGTAATTTCCTTTGTGTATATCAATCCCTATGGTTTCTTTTACATAGTTCAGGGAATCACTTCAAATGATCGCATTTTTAACGACACTTCTTTTATTCCCTCATGATGACAGGTGGCAAGTGAACATGGTGATTTTCGCACTTTTTTTCATGTCTATGGTCATGTGTGTGAGTACGCGTGCATGTGTGTGGGTGAAAATATCTTTTAGTAAATTACCTGAGCGGGCAAATATCTTTCAAAAAAATTCAAAATATTTCGTATATAATAAGAAAGTTAAGTTAATCAAACACATTCCGGTAAATATAATCATATTAAAATGCCTTGCAAATATTCTGTCAAAATGGAATTACTGTAAAAACTGTTGTAGTCAGAAGTAAAGTGCGCATGAACAGAATTTTTGAAAATGTAAAACAAAATGTACGTTGTAAAAAATGATCAGCTGATTCCGTGTCTACAGTTTTGGTGGCTGACGTTTCATGTGGAAACAAAAAACTCGCTAAATGGGGCTATCACGGCGTTCGCAGAGGAATTTCAGAACGGACAACACAAAAGTTTTAGCCTTTTGAACTGGGTGTTCTATTTTTTTTTCCCGTGGCGGGTTAGCTGGGTTCGTTTTTTGCGCGTCTGTTATCATATCGTTTAACATTTGTCTTCTTTTTCGTTTTTCAAGTATTAGTTACTAATTAGGAGTAAAGTTAGAATCGAATAATTATTCTAAAATAGAGGTGGAGAGTAGTTGTGTTCTGGAGATACCATACCTGGCCACCTTCGCCTTCCACGCTCTGCAGCTCGCGCCACTCCTCAATAGTTTGCGCCAAGTCAACGGTGCACAGGGGCACTTTAACTTCGCCGATCTGGTCATGCTTCGAGAATCTGTCGAAATCGAAAATGGCAAATACGAGGGTCTTGTTCATGGCGTCGGCGTAGGGCAAGTTCTAAAGGAAAAGGGAATTGGTCTAAGTTTGCGAACTTCCATAAAATAATCTGCCATTACCGCTCGTCCTTCCACAAATACGCACTTACCTTAAATGTGAACGTCTCATTAAAAACAGGACTTAGCGTTTTACGGTGAACTTTCGTTTCAAATTTCTTTTTTTTGTCTGGAAGCAGATAGACCTTCACATAGGGGTCAGACGTTCCTCCCATATCAAGGGCGGGCAATTCTTCAGCTTGGATCACTGTCACTGCTAAACTGTTTGAGTTGAAATCATATTCAAGCTGGAATAGAATGATAACCCTAAATTTCCATATGGAAGAAAAAGTGGAAAACAAATTACCTTGTACTGAAGCTTTCCGAGTTTTTGTTCACTTTGCTTGCTTTCACCTTCATCCGGTTCTTCGGCGTTTTCGGTTAACTCTTCCATATCTGGCTGAACCTGAGTATAAACGGTAGGCCGGTGTTACAGGAAGAACGGAAAAGGATAAGGATAAGCTACTCACTTTCTCTTTGTACGCTGATCCCAATAGTTGCACTGACTTCAAGTCGACACCCTTCATTCCTTTTTTGCCGTCCTTGGATCGCCTCTTGCGGCAACATCTTCGTATACAAACGAAGCAAATGCCAAGGATAACGAGGCATACCGCGATTATAATGGCTACAAGGCCCCAGGTTGGTATGCCTAATTTGTGTGCAGCATCTTCAGTGAATTCGACGGCTCTTTCTCCAATTTTTTCTGCTTCACTTTTGGTTGGGACGGGTGTGGTCGTTTCAGCTGCTGTTGTAGCTGGGGTAAAAAAGAAAAGGGATTTAAATGCCAATAAGAAGGAAATAAAACGCAAAGAGATGGAGGTGTTACTTTCTATGGTTGCAGGTGTTGTCAGATTGTTTTGTTGAATTTGAGCTGGAGCTGTAGGCAGCGACACTGGATTCGGCATACTAGGCGCAGTATTGTTGGGAGGATTTGGATTCGGGTTTGGATTTGCGTTTGTGTCTCCCGATTCGGGATCGGATGTATCCCTTTTCCATAGTCTGTTGTTTGGTGCCATTGTATTTTCTGAAAAAGAAGGAGTACAGTTGCATAGTGCTGCGGAAAACACGATTTCTTAACAAAAAACAGAAGACTTAAGCGACGAACTTTATTGAATTGCTTTGTTATGTTTTTTTTAGTAAGGAATAGTAAGAGGAAGTGCACATAAATCGTACCTAAGTTGGCAAGTTAAGTTTTACTCAAGAAGAAGAACGTATAAATCTGTACGTGGAAAAAGGGGTGGTGGTTGTAGCAACTTTATATTCTATCGTGAATTTTTCCGTTCTACCAAATTAATATTATAATATTTATTTTTATAATGGAAATTAATTAAATGAAAAGTAATTGTTTCAATTCAATGATCTTCCTTAACTAAAGTCGCTGCGACTGTTTCTCTTTGGAAACCGACTTATTTTTACGTCGGAGATTATATCTAAAAAATAAGAAGGTTTAAAGCTGTTCCCTCGAATAAATCTCGTGGGTTACAAATCCGCATCCAATGGTAAAATTTCAAAATACACAAAACATGGGAGAATAACCCAAAAACCAGCAGATTTATCTCTGGTATTCTGTAAAGCTTTTAGAAATTGCGGTCGCACAACCCTTATGTATACCACCCTAGTCGTGGGGTTTAATTCTATTTAAATGACAGGAGGTTTTCATTTATTCACTTCGTTGCGATTCTTGTCATAATTAGGTTAGACAATTTATTCCCTCCACCAATCACCCCCTCCGGTATTTTGCTATTATGGATATTTCTCGTTCTTCGCTTTTCTTGTGATAAAAAGGCAACTCGGGGGAAAATCAATGGCGACAAAATTCTACAGTTTGTGTTGATGTAATTCATTTTGAGCAGAAGCCAAAGGTCAAGATAAAGGGAGAATACCCACAGAAAACGGGGTGGGGAACTGTACTTGTGCTGCTCAGTGTTTTCAGCACATTAAAGAGATGGTATCCAGTATAAAGTATTTGTGTACATCTTTAAGTGAAATCGAGTCCTGGGGCAAGTAGGTTAGAGCCAGAAATTTTTTTGTCTTTTTGTGCAATTACCCGAGATTATTTTGAGCATGCGATTTTAATATTATTTTGGGTTACGTTTGTTCTCAAATACTAATGTAAAATTTACCGCTTGATAATAGTGCTTACAGTGTCAATTTAATATAATAAGAATATGTTACTTACGACAAATAAAAGTTTATTCTATAAAATGACGTCAAACTAAAGTAAAAAGTGTTGGTGAAGCAAACGATAAGGCAAGAGGGCCGACAGATAATAATTCATAGACTCCTCACTTCCAACTTTACTGTGGTTGCTGATAGGTCAAAAGCGGATGAGGTTGATTGATTGAGAATTACTGACGTATACTGCATGATTTTGAAAACTTGGCTTGAATAGCTTTATGGCTACAAAACTAGTATATTACTGTCTAAAGTGACTGGGATAAGAAAATGTAGGAAGAAATAAAGGTAATTTATTACATAGTGAATGCATGCATTTAAGCATGTAAAGTTTCTGCAGTGTTTTAAATGAAGCGTTTGTGTTAACATAATCAAGCCGCGACTTACCACATATCAACATACAAATATTTTCCTTAATTTTTTCAACATAATATCATTCGTTAGTTAGTAGTTAGTTCTAGAGAAATTAATATGAAAAAGGGAGATATCCCTCAAGTTGTGGCTATTAGTCTTGAACAACACGTTGCCACGGAGCTCCGAAGAGTCACTATTGGAGTTCAAGAGCTGGTGGGCGAAAACTATATCGGTAATCTTATGCCGCTTCTCCAAGGAAGCCATACCACGGAGATTAATCCGTTCGCGATACGATGAAAGGATTATAGAGTCGCTCAAAGGGAGACCCCTAAGCGCAAATCTAATGAACCTGCACTGAACAGACACAGCACGACCGATGTAGATAGCATAGGAAGGATTCCATACAATACTAAGGAAATCTGAGGATCAAAGAACTCTCTGGATCAGCGCCTGATGAAACCCAGCATGGAATTATTCCTAGAGACAGCATAATTAACATAGGAAACAAAATTAAGCTTGGAGTCAAGTTTCACGCTAGCTAAGAGACTTTTGAAAAATAATGCGCAGAGGAACGACCAAAGCTTTGGAAAATGTGTTGGTGGGTGTCACTTTTGCCAACTGGAAAACAAAAGCGAAGTTGCTTTGCTGACTGTTTGAGTGTTTAGAAGAATCCAGCGGATTTTATTGCAACGTTTTGTGATGTTTGTGGTGATGGTGAATAAAATGTAAATTCACCATTATATTACAGAAACGAGACCGCAAGGCAAACAGTAGACTGGGCGAGGTGAACCGGCTTCAAAAAAGGGAAGGACAGTGCTATCCGTGGGAAAGGCAATGGCTTAATTTTTTTGGATGTGCAAGGAATCATTCTCAGTGATTATCTTTTGAAGGGAAAAACCATAGTTGGCGAATATTATGAAGGAAATGGTTACCGGAAAACGTCCTGAAATGGCCAAGAAACAATTTTGTTCAAGGCATTGGTGAATGCTTACTAAAAATTGGCCAAAGTAATGTTTGAAATTCTTCTGATTTCACCCAATTCGCCTGGTCTGGTTCTCTTGGATTACCATATGTTTCCGAAACGAGAGAAATTCCAGTTAAATGAAATTGCAAAAGCCTTGGGAAAAGTGCGATGAGATTTGAGGGGATTATGTTGAAAAGTAAAGTACTTCGCGAAACAGAAGTTATAAAATCAAATTAATTTTCAAACCGTCCTCGCAAATCTAATTCTGTGTGATAATTTCACGAATGCGTTCCATTTACATATTTTGATAAAAACACTCAATAAAATTGAACAACAATGCCTTTCGCTTCTGTCAGAATGTGTTATAAAGTGAAACGGTCCCAAAACGTGCTACTAAAAAGTCTCCTGGACATTCCATTTGTATAGAATTGATCACTGTGATTGGCAGATGGATCCAGGAACAATCTGAGATCAATGCTATGTAGAAATTTAAGAATCTTCTTTGCAAAGCGATTATCTAGACGAAGCCCATCTGTTTCTTTAAAGCACAGTAAAAGCCCATCTGTTTCTTTGGATTTATTGATTAATACCCAGAAAGTTAATAAAATTGCGTCCAATTCAAGCATTGTATACCTCCCAACACTTCTAAACCACAATTGTTAAAACCAAATGCCCAATCGCAATATTGTCTGGTTCAGGTGCCATTGGTATGCCGAACTTACACAAGATACCCACGCTGGTGACCGAACGGGCTGTAGCGCACGTCTGTACACCTTCTCTTTTATGGGTGCCATAAAACAGTTCTGTTGACGAGAATTGTACCACTGGAATGTTGCACAGTAAAAATCCATGCCAAAAATTCTGGCTTATTTGCAACATTTGTCAGGTTAAAAATTTCCAATCTCCTCTTTCCCTCCATAATCTCCTCTTTCCCTCCATCAAAATTTCGAAGCTAACTCCTACTACAGCCCATGTAATTCTAATTTTTTTAGCATTGGCACTTGGTATTATACTAATTTTAATCATGTGTTTACATTACTGTAGCTTCGTTCTATGTTTTGAGCAGAATGGTGGATACCGAGTGAAGCAGAGCATAGTTCAAGGTCACCTTAAAGCAACATGCTAACGGTGGGCCAGTGTGGTAGACCCCTTTTAAAGACTTCACAAAAGAAGTACTCACCTCAACCCACATGGAAAAGTGTTAACTTCACTGGGGGCCCAATCCAAGTAATTTCGGAACTGATGCTTATTTTCGAAAAGCTCCAAGCTGAGTTAGATCCCCCCGCCGTAAAGTACACTAATCCCACTCTAATTTTCTGTGCATTCGAAAAATATTCATAAATTCAGAAAATAATGGCAAATTATGCTTTCCAGTAGATTAATTCAAAATCATTTGAAGAGGCTGCTCCAGGACATCCTTTAGCTTCTTGTTCTTATTTATGCGGTATATCGATTTCTACGATTTTAGTTCACGCCAAGGATTACACAACATGGAATTGATTCCTTCTGGGTAGACACTGGGCCATTCAAATCTCATCACTTGGAGCCGGAATTTATTAACGTGTTAAGCGTGTAACGGTTTAAGATTTTACGGTATCCTGGCGAATATAAGTGGGAATTGTTAAGTGCGTCAGTAAACATCTGATTTAATGTGTCAATCTGGAAGGAACAGGGGGCACTCTGAAGTGCGCAGATATCGTTCCTGTCTGTGATCGCCTACGCGACGAAAGACTCAGAGCTTTTTCTTTCGCCGAGTGCGCATCAAAGATTTTTCTACTGGCAAATCAGCTGGAGGTTATTTCGCTATTTTAGGTCCAGAGACGTAAAATCTACCGACTCCGCTGAAATACACTCTTTGAGGCGTACTGGAAATTTGAAATTGTCTGAACTGGCTGGTCCTTCTGAACGGAACCGCCAGGTTGTCGTAAATAACTGTTTGTTCCTTGAAAAAGTCAGGAAATTTTGCAGCGGTGATGGGATCTCTTTCGTGAATGGGTATTCAAAATTATCGCAGCAGACATTATACAGGACTTTTCCAGTTTGTTTTTATTTTTGTGTATTTTCGTCCCGCAAATCGTCGAACACATACACTGACACGAAGGACGCATACATGCACTCGTCCATGATGAATGAGAGACCAAGAGGGGATGCACAATAAAGGGAGAATCCATCCTCCATTTTACACGGCTATCGATTTACCTGTTTGTCAAAAACCTTGCCCTTTTCTTCACTGAGACTCCCCTGACGGAGCCCCACTTTTATGACAATGCACTAATAGAAATTCGGAGTCACTCTTACCTTAAGCAGTACCGCACAAAAGGAGTGAATCGAATGCGAAAGATTGGGACCTTGGAAAAGATCAATCCTTTCCTCAGTCTGCTGCTTGAGGCATTTTCTCACTTGTCCAAAACGGAAAATATCTTTAACTTGCTGCACATAAAACACTTTTCTCACTACTCTGTTTATGCACAAATCTTTTGCTGCACACCAAACGAAGGCAGGGTGAACTTTGAACAGGATTTCCTTGAATTTAAAACACACTCGGCCTGAGAAACGCACTGCACGAAGGCAAATCTTAAGTTATGGGAAAATCGATTGTACAGAACTTTGATGAGGAAAAATTTCACGGCATGCGCTTTCCTTGGGTTTGCGGTACGTAGCCAACGAAGCTTTTCCAGTGAGGAGGAGTGTTGCGGTTGCAATGGTAGATTTTCGGTTAGTTAATATCGAAGAAATTTGCCTTAAGTATCTTTCGAGTTTATTTTTTTGGAAAGCTAGAAAAAATCTATGGAAATTACACAGCAGCAAAATTCTTGAATGAAGACTTTTTGATGTCAGGTAGCAAAAGAGCAAACAATAAGCTCAGAGTTTGTCCTAGAAGATTCGAACTCCAATAATACGTATACGATGTCTAAAAAAACTTGAAATGCGGCGCCTCTGGTTTTACAAAACTAGTAGCCCCTAGATGCCAGGAGCTCTTTAGTAAACTTCCTCTTATGACACTTTGGTTGAAAGCTTTTTCTAACATCCTAAACTCAAATTTAACTTCAATAATTAAAATGGTTCTGCCCGTTACCGAACTAATTAAAGCAAATTACGAAGAGTGACAAGTTAAAAAGTTCCAATGCCCTAATTATGAATTTATGATCCTTGTGAGCCCACAAGTATGTTTAATTTTCAACTAAACGAAAATACAAAAGTAGGTGAAACCATTTATCTTTTTTTTTAATTGTATTTTTAAATGAAATACATTGGAAAAAATTCTAGAAAAATGTTCAAATGAATAGACAATTTTTTCTACGTAAAATAAAAAAAGGGTTTTGATCACAGCAAGTCAATTTTATCATCTTCAGTATGCCGATCGACTTGTGTATGGTATACCTAGCATAGCCAATCACAACGAGTAGTCCAGAAATTTTTTTTCTTTATTATCTGCTCATAAAATTCAGGCAAGCTAAAGGAGAACAGGAAAAGAGGTAGGGATAATTTACATACTCACAAAGTTATTTTAGCCACTGGAGTTGGTAGCATTTGTAAGCGGCAAAATATTAGAATGCAACATGTATTCATTTAATTCTTTTTAACAATTAATGAATTTCGAAACAAGTTTAATCTAATATACATAAGCTATATGGATCGACGACCTTTTTCCATATTTCTGGTAGTTGAAGAATTCTTCTCTTGTGAAATTCTTGGGATTTATTATCAAAGAACTGATCCGAATGTTTTTTCAGGAGTTCAACTAAACAAGTTACAAACAAGTCCTGTAATTGAGAAATTTGCCTACGTTGTTTAGTTATTACTAGCTTGCCCGTACCCGACGTTGCCCGGGATACCCGTAATTCCACCATGTTCCACCTTATCATCTTCCCACCCCTATCTTCTTATTCTCCCATCTTCCCACCTTCCCATCTTCCATCTTCCCACCTTCCCAGCTCCCATATTCCCATCTCCACATCCCCTCATCTTCCAATCCTCCCATCTTTCACTCTTCCAATCTTCCCATCTCCTTGGTTGGAGTTATATACATTCACTAACAACTGCCGTTTAAGTAACATTTAAATTTATCCCTGAGTTAAGCTCAAAATCACCAAAGCCATATTAGTGATCTTTTGTATTGGTGCCCAATCGTATACGTATAATTGTTGTACATAAGCCAAGCTTAGTAATAGAGGTTGGAGAAGGCTTTGATGTTTGTCTAATCCAGTGTAGTTAACGCGTTGCCGTTGCATGGCACCTTCCTCTATTCCACTATTGGAATTCGTTTATTTAGCCTTAGAGAACTTGGCTGGGAAGTTTTAATATATCTGTCGTATAGCTCGCAGTTTGTAGCGTCAGATTACCATTTGTTTCCATTTCTGTAGAAATCCCCGAATGGTGTTAAGTTAGTATCAAAAGAGGCCTGTAAAAAGCACCTGTCAAAATATTTTTCCCAGAAAGATGGCAAAAAGTCATCGAACAAAATGGCGCACATTTGGTTTAATAAAGTTATTATAAAATATAAAAAATCCATTGTCTCAATTTTATTATCTTTGACAAATATGCATCGAAACAATGCGCTAATATGTATTAATCATGGAAGTGAGTAATTAGTTATTAAGTCAACTGGAATGTAAAAATAATAGACAATGTTGTGGAGGTAAGTAGTGCGGTCCAAGTATGAGCTCGAAGGGTGCTGAGTAAAATTTCCTGGAATACTTTTTCTAGCTGATAGCTTCAACATTTTTGAGGGTATAAAAGCCCCTGTCGGCACAATATTCTCAAGTAGCTTGAAATAGTGATTCGAAGAGTGAAGTGATCTTGCCTGGAAAAGTTAAAATGTCCATAATAGAATTTTTAACGAAACGTCGACGGAGATCAAAGTGCGGATGAATTGCGAATATGCAGAATCTTCACCATCATTTTCGATGGTTAAACATTGGTCAAAGCTTTTTAGCTGGAGATGGGAGTCAATTGAACGGGCGGTTATGACCGGTTGGGCATGACAAAAATCAGGGCAACATGGGTACTGCGAATTTTTTCAGTGTGCGACCTATCCTATCCCATAGCGGAGCACATGTTAGCTAGTACAGCATAGCTTAAGTGTGTAATGGACCTTATTGGTTACTCGTTACTCGTTACTATCGCAGGCGGCGTTGCTATTAGAAGACGGAATATGTCGGGTAATGTGGTCCTACGCTAGATTAACCTCCATGAAGGAATGTTGAGGTCAAATTGAGAAGGTTTAATTAATACAAGCGGAGGTTTGTGCGGCGTTCTTTAGCTGGTTGATACTGGATACTGCACTAATTGTTTAGATCTGCATTATTAACATGCAAATAAATTGAAAGCGAAGTTAACACGTTGACTCCAGAAATTAGCATAAAAGCTTTCGTGAGAGAACTGCATAGTAAAATGCCTTTGTCGTGAGAGAGCTTTTAAATGCCGGTCACCGGTGACCGGCACGGCAGTCAACGTGTTAATCAGGAATGCTGAAGTCCTGAAAGCAGCTGCATGGAGCTCTCACCACGAAGACTTCAAGCTAAATATTTGCTCGGAAATACTAAGGTGTAGATTCCTATTTGAGAAGAGTGACTCAGCTCTTTTCTATATCTTTTTTTTCTTACATTTTTCTCCTAGGGCATAGTTTTCGAGTTATTTCGTCAGAAATACATGAAAATACGTACACATTGAGAAATGGCGCGGGACAATTATTGGGAAGTTACAGTTATTTCGATTTCGAAAGGCAGGGATTCGTACGCTTTATGAGAACAGAGTAGTACCACACTTCGTCATTAGACCATTAAGAAATGGGCGGAAAGGTTTCTGTGCCGATTTTATCAGAAGCATAAAAAATCGACCTAATTTATTCCGGTAGCCCGAGGCATTATGGGTTCAATCAAAAGTTTACAACATTCCAGCGGCGTGTATCTGGCCCTGGTGGATGTGGATCCAAGGCCCATAAATTTGTTGGGGGATCAGAGTGCACGTGATCGGTGTGGGAAATGGTGAAAGAATTGAAAAGTGCAAATCTGCCTGCCTATAAATCAAAATAAATGTAAAATGCACAGAAAAAATGTATTTTGGAATAAAACTGCCACATTGCACGTATACATGCGGGACTTTTGCCCATCACAGTTATAACGAAGCGGGCGCACACGCACATCACACCTCAATTAAAACGGAATCAGGTTACGGGCAGGAATTATGAAAATTTATGCAAAATTCAATGCGTGACATGAAAGCATCAGAAATGGTCAAACGGATGGGATTTTTCCAGCACCAGCACCAGCACCAGCACCAGACAAAAACCATTGGGCGGCTGGGGCGCAGGCAGAATTTCAATTGCCTACTGACAAATCCGGCAAATAAAAACGAAACTTTCTATTTAAAATAGTGGGGCATAACAGATTGGAGCGGGTTCATAAATAATCCGTGCGCCGGCAATCTCTTACGGCTGACAGATTATAGTGACTGTGGGGCCACCAGAGCGAGGGGTTGCCTCGAGGCGGCGGAAGGAAGGAAGCGCTCCCCTTTCAGAAAGTATTGATTCGCCGGAGGATTTATGGCTCGTGTGGTAAATTTGTTTGTGCAGGGCATACAAGCCTACCGTACCCACATGGAGTTATTACTCTGTGGACTTGTAGCGCCGCATTCCTCTGAACAACTTTACAAGGCTCCGACAGCACGAACTGCGCCGGATAAAGAAAGCACGGGAGGGAAGGAAGCGATAAAAAAATGTTTTTCCATTGAGGAAAGATTATACGTACCTACACCCACCTTCTTGGCAATACCTGAGCGCCACGAAGCCAGCGTATCATAAAAGCACGGAGGACGACTCGATTCATTGCTGGAAGTAGTCCTTATGAACCGTGAATAAAGGGTCGATGGGCGAGAAAGCAATGAGGTGTGAGTGCTCAATAAAGAGGTACTGGCAGTGGCACTCGTTCCCGATCAGATTTACATTCCACTTGTGCCAACGTCCGCCCTCCCGCTCTCCCGGCATGCTCGTCCATTAGCTGCGAAACTGCCGTGACGATTATTTGAAAGGACTGTGACCATTCAGCTCCTCGGAAAATGAGGGAATCTGAACCATGCGGGAACACATTTATTACACAACTCTTCGCCCCAGAGTTTCGGGCGATTTATAGGAGACGAGTCCTTTCGATAAATCTCAATCCCTGGAAAAGAATGACTCCGTTGTCGATAAATCTTTCTCGATTTCATAAAAACAGAGCAAATCTGGGCCATAATTCTGTTTGTCGATATAATAGCGGGCGTGGGGCGAAGCCCCAGTGCAACAGCGCTCGCCAGACGATGGAGTTTGAACGATAGAACGGTGGTCCTGGCCAGCAACAAGTGATCAACAGTTGTTCCTGGTTTACGCTTTCACATGTTCTGCTGCTGGGAAATTGTCGCCGCATGAATTTTGCTTGTAACTGAATTTTGGGGTGCAAAATACCCGAGCTGGGCAAATCGGACCAGGGCACAATGCTTGCTCTGCTTATGTCTGGGAGTAAGGACAGCGGGTGTTGAGGTGTTGCAGTCATGTACAAGTAGCACCTACGGCTATCCTGGTATCACCTGGTAATGATTTCAATGCAATTTAGTTTAATAGTGGCCCTCGTACCCATGTGCATCCTGCCGTATCCCCTTGTCACCGTGCACCAGGCAGATGAGGACATATTTTGGGAGTTCGGAGCAGGTAACGGGTATCGGCTTAGCTATTCAGCACAAAGGAGAACATGTCGGTAAATAACAAACAAATTATACTCGGGCTCGCATTGACTGACTGCTGCTGACTGTTTACATAGGTGGAACTGCAGAGGATGTGGGTCTCTGGGGTAATCGATGACTCCAGCCCGGGATTTCATTGTTTGCTCTGCTTGTTCAGGGTTAATCCACTCCAGTTTTATGGGATTTGTCAAGTGAGATTATGACCCACCATGCGGTTGCCGTGATTTATCCGCTAGCTGTCCAGATTGGATCGAATCTCATCGGAAATCTATCTGGGTCACGGTTTCGACGATTTATTTTACCCAGCTTTGTAGTGTCGCTGCGGTCAATGCCGGGAGAAATACGACAGAAATTTGTACAAAATTGGAACCATAGGAGTTCTCAGGTCATCTTGAGCCTCAATTGCAATGTCTTGTGCAAAGCAACTGAAAGCAGCATTTAAGGTCCACTATTAGATATCCTTCACCTTCTGCTCAATTTTACAGAACTAAAGACGGGTCATCCTGAAAACTTCTGACAGGAAACAGCTATTTTTGGTTGTCATCTATGTTATTTTCGGCACAATTTACTGATCAAGACGGCCGGCGTCAGTAATCCTTGTGGAGTTCCCAAAGACGTCTCGTTCTCCATTGCCAAGACCACGAAGGAAGCAATGGGATGCAAATCATCGTCTGTAAGGCCAAAGCTATGGTCGTGTATGCAGCTGGCAACAAGACGATGAGGTGGAGGTGTCCCATGCCAAAGTTTTAGTCCTGTTATATATCAGAACTTACAACTTCATCAAGTTGCACCGTTCAAATGCCACATAAGGGGGCTACAAAATGTCCAGTTTGTGTTACCACCAGGATCTGGTGGTGATAGTACTCAACACTTGGAATAAGTTTGTCGGAGGAGTTTTTTAAACGTTGTTTTTCCAGTTCCTACCAGGCCGGTATCAAAAACTTTCCCATAGTTTTTCCGGAGCACTTAGACGAGAACGGTGGACGGTGTTTTCCGTGTGTACTTTTGCCGGTTCAGAGCATTTTTACAATACGCTGAACCAACTGTTCCCATTCGTCCGGAGCTCTAATCGCTAAAGCATGGACTCTCGGGATGCAAGAACACTCCGGCTGAGGAATTTTATGACTCCATGCTTTTTGTGGCGGTCCTTTATTTTCGTATCACATCACTCGCTCGCTACAGCAGCCGATGGTGGAACGGGACGTACAAAGGCAGCATAAGGATTTCCTTCGAGGATATGAGGCCACTTCTCCTTGACCACATGTGCAGTAACATTTTATTCCTTCAGATTCGGGTGAATGACGCCTGAATATGTCATATTGATGGCATATTTTATGCAGGACACGAGTCCCGCTGGCCCGCCGTTCCAGATGAATAAGTTTCCGTCGCTTGGGTGGAACTACACCCATCCGGCTGTGGTTGCCACAAGTAGTTAAAGTAAGTGTTCCCATAAAATTGCTCTGAATAAAAGTTTACGGGCGCACAAGAATATTACTGCGGACGTCCAGGCAATGTTGTTCCTTTGGAGGCAGACATTAAGTGCTGTCATCTTCTGGTTATGTTGTTCCATTTAAAGTTGTAATTATTTCACGTGTGGTAAGTGAGTTTCTTGTTTAAATTCTTGCACAAGCATTCATTCTTCTTCGTCGAATTTGAGCCTTTCAACGGTACTGATGAAATGGACATTGGACAGTTTAAAAAACAAACCTTTGAGTCAAAGTTCCTATTCATTTCTTTGCAGTACCGGAGTTCCATTTGCCATGTTCTTATTTATGTTTTGGTGTGTGTCGGAGGTGTACTTTTCCGCGAATAGTTTCAAACTATATTGTAAAAGAGTGACTTATCATTCAAATGAACGGAGGGCCGCAAGCGTTAGGATTATGATTGGTTAAAATTTAATTAGTTCACTGCACAACTTTCCCCATTTAGAATTATGTATGTCCTTCGAACTTTAAAAAGTAATGTAATAGATTTCGTGAGGGTGATTTTAACCTAGACGATCAACGATCAACCCCGCTCTGGACGGTAAAGTTGTACAAAAACCGAATCAATTTCATCGATTGACTCATCGCTCACATCAAAATATGAGCGGAATCAGTTTTGATCAGGATCCAATTTTTCAGATGTCTTAATTCCGCTCAGTTTTCAAACTGAATCAATAATTTGGTCGGAATAGATTTCATTGAAATGCTCAAATTACTTATTTCATGTGACTTGCTCCCTTTTTTAGGACCAAAAAGGACGAAAAGGGTGCTATTCATAAAACGTAAGTTTCCCAGTCGGGAGTTCGAAACGTGAAAGGTCTTCTTTTTGAACTCATGACTTTCCTGATTCTTAAAAACCGGTTAATTTCACTAGCTTCCCTAGGTAAGAGATACGCAAACGCCTCTGCAACTTGGCAACGAAGAGAGACTCAAGAGCCCTCATGTTTCGTGTACTGTGCCAGTGATGTGATATCCACTCTCGGCCCTCAAACAATAGAGGTGAGTGCGGACACACCCTTGAATTCCAGGTAAGCCCCCCATACCCCACCTACGCAATATTTTGCGCGTTCATGGTAGGTCCTAGATATCAGAATATAAATAGAGCGTTTCCGAACAAACACCTATGTACTAGATATTGATGCTAAAAGTGCTTCAAAATATAACTCTCTCTGTTTTATATATCTATACTTTACATCCTCCAAAATTTATTTGATATTTTGCAGGGAAGACAAACCCATCAACCAGTCAGAAAAATTTCGATTTTGATTCTTCTGAGTTAACGTCTACTTTGAATGATTTTACTAAGTTATATTGCGTGACAATTGATGATTATAATGGCACGTTTCACGGAGACGGTTTCTATTTTGAAATAAAAGCGATAAAATCCATTTATACATTTGCTGTGGTTATTGTTAATAAGTAGTAGGTATAATTTATTTCGCCGCTGGAGGGTGCTGAAAATCCTTTAGTCCTCGCAGCAGAGTAGGGGGCGGAATGAGACTCAAGGCTTCAATAGAAAATACATTACGGAACAGGGTTGTTGTATAGGGCAATATTAAATTTCATAGGTTTCCATACGCCCATGTCAACGTGCAATCTAAGTCCCCAGATATGGGACCGAAATTTAATCTCAGGTTTTTTTACCACAAAAATGACTTTATATAAATATTAGCAATTTTAATCAAATGAAGTTTGTCAAAATTGTTTTTCTGAAAACATTTATTCGAACTGAGAAATGTAAAATTCAAGTGATGGTGTATTTTAAAGCATTTATTTTAGTGATCCTAAACTTTTACACGAAATGCCATGAGTATACATAATACCAATTTGGGAATTTTGGGGCTCCTTCTTGACCGTCACCCTAGGAAATTGCCCTTTTGCCTATGGGATAATGTGCCGATGACCAAAGTATCCTAACTCGATTGCCGATCGGTGACTCGTCTCATTCAGGCTTTGCAGGAACTGGTGGACTTCTACTCTGAATGTGGTGTATCAATATTAATGTTTGGCTTGTGTAGTTGTGGATCTGGTATTGTTTCTGAATGCTGCGTTGATAGTGTTTAGCTGTAGAAAATGTTGCATTTGAACCAGTTGTCTGCATATCGACCAGTAAATTGTTGTGGGCCAAAAGTCTGAACTAATCCTGGGTTCGGTTTCAGGAACAATTGTGGCTCACTTGCAACATTTGTCAGGTTAAATTTCCCAATTTCCCGTTCCCTAATTTCCCTCTGCCTAAGCGTCATAAGGACTCTAGCCTCCCATAGAAATCGAATTGCAACAATGTAAATTTCTGTTGCCTGTGTATTAAGAACTTAAGCAAAAAGATAAGTAACATTTCCTTTCATTCGCACTGTTTTCCATGATGTCGCTGATATTGGCTAAATGCCAATGAAAGCGCCGGTACTGGCGAAAGGAAGACTAGTATCGGTGAAACTTTTTGTGAATAGATTTCTAAGCGCATATATGTCAATCGTTTGTTAATTGTTCGCTTAAAGCTAAATTCTAATCTTGATGCATCAAGAATGGAAAAATGTGCAAATTCCCACCTTTTTAGAGTAGACAGTGGCTAGAAAGGGGGAAATTGCACTCATTTGAAATCAGTCCAAATTGACGGAGCAAAAAGGCGAGAAAAAGAGAAATTCGACTTGATGTAAAAGCATTGCAAATCCAAAGCACAGCGGATTTGTGCCGAAATGGAGCTCTTCTGAGCCAAATGGCTCCTTATGAAATGTAACAAAGGTAAGCCAACAAAGCGCAACATTATGAGCAGTGCTAGTACACCTGAGAACTTCTCAGACATGGGCGCTGAGTTGAACGGGTTGTTAGTATGTACTTGAGATTTAAATTTTTTATAAAATGAAAAAATGTCTGCCTGCATCTCCACTCCGAAGGCCTGTGATTTAATCACTTGATGTAATCCGGTCGTCACGTCCCAACGCCCGTTCAATTTTTTAAAGAATAATTGGAAACATGAAAAAGGCAAAAAGAAAGTTCGCTTGGAAGAAGGTAAGTCCGGATAGCCAGGAGCCTTCATCACGGTGGAGCAACCTTTAAAATAGGATAAAACTCAGATGTGGGCACGGTACGGGCAGTTTCACCGGATTACATGAAAGTAAACGAACGGGACCAGTCCCGCAGATGAACCCAAGATTCATTCCGTCAATCCGGTGACTGTTGCTCGAATGGCGGTATTTTTACGTGAAAGGCAGAAAAGGGATTCGGATTCAGTGGAGCGCCTAAATCCCATTCCTCAGCAAGGATCTCCTTGGTTTCAGTTCTCCCCAACCATCCTTTTACCATGGCACGATAGGGACTTATCGCCGAGAATTGATTAAAATGTATTTCGTACTGGAAGTGGTAATATTTCCGGGAGTGTCGGGAAAGGGTGCGACAATAATGAATATTCTACCGCTTTAATACAGCAGCTACACTTTCGTTTCGCTGTTTTGGAGCAATTCAATTACGCCCTACAACCACCATCAGAGCGACTTTTACTGGTTTCAAAATGCCCTCATCGAGGGGTTTGTTCCTCCCCATTTACGAGCGGTCTTAAGCCTAAATTGGCGCCGTTGAAAAAGATTTTCCATAAAAATGGAGATTTCGCTGGGGGTGCTTGGGATGCGAACGAATGGGGCGCCACGATTGGAGCGGTAGATTCCCACGACTTCAAGTTGAACTTGTCGCGCTTGGGCTCGAACGTGTTGCCGCGCGTTCGCGGGGATGCCGCATCTCAGGGGACTCACTCACAAATTCGGGATTGTCACCCATTCGACGGTAAACGGACCATTTTTCACCGACAGTGGCCCGAATTTATATCCTTTACTGCCGGATAAAACGGGATAAGGGCACAAAGCCCCATTCACGGGCGCTCTCGCAAATGAAATGGAACGCAATAAAATCAGATCAAGTCAAATTAGGCAAAGATGAAGCGCTGAGTCGCTGGGGTGATCCATTGTGCGGGATAATTTCATTTTACGAAGAGTAGTCCCGGCCCGCGACGCTTCCTGTGGCAATTTTGATAAGAAAATCATTCATGGGGGAGTGGATTGGCACACAATCACCACCAGAACGGGTTCCAAGGTTTCGAATTACATTTTTCTCGAGGATGTGACTTCACCGATTCCTGGAGTTTCTAGGAGGACCACAAGCAACTGCCTGTTCTCCGGGACTGCTGTATCAAGGATAATGGACAGCTAAGCAAACAGCAAAAATTTTACCGCAAGAATGGACGTCCATTTACGGCAGATGGAGGGCTCGTAATGGGCGATGAAAGTGAGAATGAAGGTTTTCGTGTGCTTAATTACTCCATTAGGGGGCATTATGGCCCCAGACCGTCAGTATTCGATTCAAGTTGTCTTCGCCATCGCGGTTACTTCACGGAATAGCAGTAATGTTGCAGTATTTGAAGTAGGGCAGGAGCTTTACAAGAGCAATTAAGAAATTCGTATCGTAAACAACTCATTGGAACATAGTGAACTTCATCCGTTGGAAGCATCGGACTTGTTACGTTTCCGCAGATTTCAACAACTTTTAGTATGGGCATAGCCCTTAAACGGGGTAAGGACATCCTATCAATTACAAGGGAGTTGGGAACCCAAAGAGCTCTTGACGTTCGGGTGGCTAAAGTTTGTCAGTTAATCACACCCCGTCGAATTATATTAAATTCCGGGGAACCTTTTGCATCCCCTAATGTTTGAGGCAAAACCTTTCACATCCGAGTTTGACCTTTTCTATTCAATCTGGACAAGTAGGAGCATGGGGAGTAACCCATTTTACGTTCAATTCATCACTCGCATCACCCTGAATCCGCCGAACTGATCGATAGAATCGATGGATGTGGGTGGGCTAGCTGGCTACCTACCATCATCAGATTGAAATGCCTGCTCCTTGTTCATGTGTTTGGACCATCCCTGGAGGCAGCAACCCAACATGGGAATATGAGACTTGCCACATGGAGAATATCACCGAGTCCAAGGCTCCTGCTCGAGACAGAAGGTGATACGAAAACAATTTCTTATGATCGAATTCCGCCAAATCAAATCAACAAGCCCCAAGTAATTTGTTTCCACAAACATTGCGAACACTACCGCGACGACCTCCACTGTAGGGGAGCCATGTTGGCTAGTTATTCCTCCTTCACTTCGCGGCCGTCTGCACATCCCTGTTCAGATTATTTATTGGAAGAAACAGAAAAGTTTCGTTGGCACTTCTGGAAGCGACTTTTCCATTCTGGGACCTCCTTAAGACGGCGCTCAGGGGGAGTTCGACGAAATTGTTTTTAAACGACTGCCAAAGGTAATAATCATTTGAATTTATTACGTTAGGCCTGTTCAAATGATGCTGGAGCTCAGCTCTACTTCGGTGGGGGTGTGAGTAGGTACCCCTTTTTTCTGGTTTGGAAATTTACTGTCGCTTGGAGTGTTATTAAGATGAATTGGAAAGACGTGAACTCCTGCAGTGTGTCGGATGAAGGGGAGTGAAAATGTGTATGGAAAAAGTAAATTCTATGTCGCTAGAGAAGCAAAGTATGCCTGTCTCTGAAATTGGGAGCTTCACATTAAATTTGATGGGATGGTGCCCAACTATTACTGTAAAAACTTAGGATTGTAGCAGCCACTAAAAAATCATTGCACTCCGGTTCTTCAGGGTGCTAAAATGGCTAAAATTAGACCACTTGACGATAGTTCGGAGCGTTGTCGAAACAAATACAGATGGAGTTGAGCTTCATTCAAAACTGAGGAAGTTCGACTTTTTCAAGTATATATTGTATATAAGTATATATTGTAATAGTATTGTGTATAGCTAGAACGACGTATTCAGGGCAAATTTTAGGAAGGATTGTGCCATAGGGTTGATAGCGAATGAGGCTATTTGGAGGACCAACAGCAGGTGTGTGGATCTTACATGAGGAAACCTCTGTCTGTCGGGTGCCAAATAATACAGAAATGCTGGCTTTTGTGAATTTTAAAAAAACATATGACAGCATAGATAGGCTAATTTTGTGGGTTGTTCTGGCCGCTATCGCAGTATTCAGAAAACTGTGAACTTTTGCTGTATTACTGTTGAAGGATCTATAGTAATTATAAGTATTAAAAATAACACTTCGAATAAGTTCGATGGAACTTTAAATTCTTCTCAATCATAACCCGGAATAGATGATCATTGTCTAGATCAGAAGCAGGAACTGTACCTCTCCGAATCTCAATAATGACTCCTGGAGTACAATCTTAGAGCCGTCCCAGTATCTGTCAAACTACGTAATCTGTCAATCAACGCATCATTCCTTATTTCATAAAATTTTTAACTTGCGTCGAATAAAGTCCCCACCTTTACATAATTTACTTTGCCTTTTTTTTTTAAGTGGAACGAGATTCACGACATTACCTGATGTCTACACCTTTGAGTTATTGGCATAATTGCTACATTTAGGCATCATACAATTCCCTCGTGAAGGATTTACAAATTTTACAAATTAGGGAGACCACGTTTTACCTCAATGTGTTGCCACACGTTACAGGTATGTCCTTGAGGTGTACACGGTGTAGTTGGTTTTTCGCTTTATTTTTATTTGAAAAAATCAACGATCCACTGACATGTGCTATACCACACGTACATAACATATAACATATAAGGCAGAGAGTTAAGCGAAAATAACATAGAGAAAGAGCACTTGAGCTTCTAAAATTGCCTCCGAAATTTGCACATTTCAAAGAGGAAATGGTCCCAGAGCTATCAATTTCCCCCGCGCTGCTTTCACATTAGTACATCAGATGTCGTTTTTAATTTAATAAAACCCGCCGTAATTGCATGTCTGGGTTTCAATTCGGTGCAGAAAATGCTTTGCACGACAGCAGAAAGGGCTAAAACCTTGGCCGAAGGAGTAGAACGGGCCCCGGATGGCCAGAAAAAGGAAAACGCTGTCGTCCATGAATCCCAGTGTTCTTCTGTCCAAAATAAAATCTATGTCTCACTCTGTGCGATGTAAATTACACAGCTATACATGGCGACGAAGTGGCTCCTCCGGATGGGTGCGGGCATATGCCCCGTCCAATGGATTTATAACTGACGAAATATATCTTAAGGGAAGTTCTCACATAAATTTGCAATTTAATTTCGGATTGGAATCGATTTGTCGCCCCCAAATATTGTGCATGCATGGAAATGATGATAAGTGGAGAAATTATGCTTTGAAAGCCATTTGCCCAACGAATTTTACGACCGTAAATCCCCTAATTGAGGAGGCCGAAATGTGACCTCCCCCTGATAACGCAGAGGGGTACTAGTGAATTTTTGATTAATTTTGAAGTGGCAGAAGATGTGTGGCCTTACAGTTGACTGCGTTTGTTGTAATTCTTCAGAAATCGCTCGAAGAGAGGCAGTAGGAATTCAAAATGGTTGATAAACGACTCGAAATTCCACTTGCGCTGCCATTGTGCTATAATTCGGGGGCTAGGGACGGTTTCAGGTCTATTTTGACTGTCATAACTACTTTTGTACTTTGGTGGTTAATTCTCCGTCTCTGGGTCTTTTTTAGCTTGCCGACTTTCTACATTTTCGTTTCAATAACTTCTATAAATGCATCTATCTGGTTCTTCCAGGTTTATCTTAAACGAAAATACGGGTAGAAGCTCGCCGAACCTACTTGACATTTTGTTAACATTTTTTTCGTCGAATTTCAAGACACCTGCAAAGATTTTGCTCTTTGCAATTGCAATCAGTTCAGTGTCAGCAATTGTCAGAAATGTAATCTTCACCAATCAGCATTGCATTATGTCGATTTCACGTTTTTCCCTAATTCCGCCCCTTCACTAAAGAAAGCTATTTCTCCACTTGGATCAGGAAAAAATTTCAAGATTTCCGTGTGCAATATGTATTCACATAGTCGCTCCCCCTCGAACACAGGAGGAACAGCTTTGGGCGTGACACGCAGCTATCCTCTGCCATCATTGCCAACATCGCCATTATGTTCCTGAAGGGACGCGAAAAAGGCGCATCGGAATTATCATTTATGGCTCATTAAATTACGAAAATGGAAAAAATCATTTGCGGCAAGTACCGGGGTCTCGCTGATAGTTCTGCCGTCCTGCTCCGCCTACTCCTTGGTCCTTCCAGAAGACCACTCCAAAAATCGGTTTTACCCCAAACATTTAAGATTTATTCAGGAGTAGCTATTGCCTTCTCCGGGGTGATCCTCGCTCACCCCACAGACATTTATTTCCAGTTTGTCCCGGGGGTTTAATTGTTTTGTCGTTTGCTTTTTGGGTTCGCGCCGTGGGGTTAGGTCAAGCGCCTCTTTCTTTTCCCTTTCGACTCAATTAGGGCAAATTAAGTTAGTACCTACCTAAAATCCATAATTTCCAGTGCTACCGAGTGCACGCCAGCACTCCTTCTGCAAGCGGTACATATTTTATCAAGTGTCTATTGCAAGGAATTAGAACTTTCGGTAACGAGTTTCCACGCAAAGGAGTTGCAAAGATTTGCCGTAAAATTCTAAAACCCCATCCCTCACGTCGAATGTAGAGCGGGAAATCAAACTGGAGAAACATTTGTTGCGGGCAAATCCGCTGGGCTAGGCACCTACCGGACGCAAGTGGAATTTTCTTCGAGCAGCCCCACTACAAAATCAAGGGCAGTAAATTCGAGGGATTAATGACTTCGATAGTATTCAAGTTGTGCATGCGAGCCGTAAAAATCCTCCAGGTGGGGACGGGAACTTTTACGACTGCCCGAAAGTGGTAACCCACTGAATAGCTGAGGGGAGGTGGAGGGAAACGCCTGGCGAAGAGCAAACTCTAATGCGACACGTAGCAAAAGTTTCCCGGAGCATATCCAGCGGATTATAAAAACCATCGATATACGAAGTTCGGGTGCTCAAAAGTTTTTCCATATCTAGTTGATGGTTTGGGGGTTTGTGTGGGGAGAATAGGAGGCTCCGGGTCCCTCAAGTGCAGAAAAGCTCCTTCGGATTTAAGTTTGCCAACGCGACAGTGTGTAGCGCCGCACAAATGAGGTGGAAGTTGGCTCGTTCGAGTCTCTTGATTTCCTGCAACTGCACACAAATCCGAGGCTGGCAACAAAATATTTTTCCAGTTTCAGCTGAATGGGCTCGGAGCGCCTCATCCCGGCCAACTACAAGAGGAACGGTTGTTTGTAGTTTTTGTGAGCAGGGGATTGCTGTTTGTCTTGCCGTCACCCCCATCCCCGTCTCGGCAAACATACATTTCGCTAATACCGGCCCCTCACCCCGCACCCGGCCAGTTCCCTGGAATATGTGATTAGTTTTGCGGTTCTGTCGTACATTCTTCTCGGAGCGCTCTCAACCAGGACTCGAGTGCCGTAATAGGAGGCCAAGTGCACTCGAGCACAGTGCCATTTTCCTCGAGCACAATAATGAAGTAAATTGTTGTTGACACAAATATCAGGGATGAACTGGCACTCATTTGGGCGCGCAGCGCACCCTAATGTGTTTAGGACTCGCACAATGCGAGCACTACAATCTAAATTGCACTTTCGCGGGGAGGCTCCGCATCTGGGGTAATCATGTCGGTGTGGTGTGGCACAAGTTGGCGCGTGATAACGTCCCCCTCGTAATTCGCTTGTTGTTCTGTTACTGCTTGGAATCCAAAAGAGCTATGCAAGTGTGCGCTGTTTGCATTCAACGTAAAACAGGATCCCATTGGGGATGTTTATAGAGGCGCTGATGAAAGGTCAAGTCTTCCTGATGCCACTTCAGTTAATGAAGTAACAAGGAGTTGCTGCTGCTGCTGCTGTACCTGAAAAGGCTTCCCTGATTTCGGGTCCGATAGTCCAAGTGCAAGTGAGTGTGTGTGGGTATTTCAAGCTAGGCAGGCAAGAGCGGAGTCTTTATATCTTGAGATGCTCTCAACATTTTTAATGTCGTTTACTTTTGTGTAGTTTCCTTTCCGAAATTGTCATACTTTTTCTCCGCAGATGTTGTTTCAGAGTACTGAGGGAGGAGAGAGTTGTACTGAAGATACTGATTGCTGGGTGGGATGTTTGTATATTAAAGATATCAAGATTTGCTGGCGGATCCACAGAAGTAGTGTTAACATGAGATGTCACAGGTTATTTAAGACATTCACTATTCACGACTCGGTTGCGATGCATTGGAGTATCCTGCGAAACAGGAGTATTGGGATGTGTGTAGCGAACGTGTTAAGCACGCCGCTATATGTTAAGTAGAAAGTTTTAATGAATTTGCTGATGACAACTCATTTTGCGTAAAAAACAGCATTCGTCTCAACCAGTGATGTTCTTTCCATACTCGAAGCCATTTCATATACTCCACAGTGATAGTGTGAGATTATGGGTTATATCTTAGCAGATCTTCTTTCCTGCTTAACAACACATAATGTAGTTAGACTCTGTAAGAAATATAATAATCATTATCTGTAGGATGTTGTTCTTTAACTTGTCTAGATTATTATTTATTATTTATAAAGGTATTCGAGGGATCTCGAACCAGACCTCGTCTTATGGGTTCCTTTTCGTCCCTCTGCCAAGAGCCGTCTCAGCCAGTTCCTGCCGGGAGATTCCTCGGCAAACCCCTGACCTCGACGCCCCTTGTCATATCGAGCATTTGCTTGTAGGTTAGCTGCTCCATGCTAACCGTAGGGCTGCCGGTAACAGCCAACCTCCTGCTGGCCAAGGCCGGACATTCGCACAGAATGTGCTCCGCCGTCTCAGTATGTTCTAGACACAGGTTGCACGTATCATCCTCCAGGATCCCCATCCTGTCTAGTTAGGACTGTTTTGTTTTTCTCATACCTGTGAGCTATAGTCAGAAGAACATTTCTATGGAAAGCAGTTAAGGGTTTTTGGTAGTATCAATTATAGCAAATTACTTGTAATTCAATACTGCGGTCTACCGGTTCGAAGATGAGTCTAAGGGGAAAGCCCCAACGGCCATTAGGGATGAAGCTGCTCCCTACATCGCACAGGAATTTGATGTACCCATAGCCACAATAAGTCGCTACTTAGAAGCTATTCATAAGGTGAATAATTTGAAAAGATATGTACCCCACGATCTCACCGAAACCAAAAAAAGTTTTGACGTATGGAAGCCATCCTTTCGTTGCTTAATCGGTAAAAGAACAATCCATTCTTGCGTTGAATTGTCACCTGTTATGAAGAATGGATCCTTTACGATAATTAAAAAAGAACTCTCTAGTACAATACCTGCATTACCCTGCCATTAACATGCTTTGTTATCTTACCCTTTGCATTACCATGCCATCGATGCTAGCGACTTCTACTATTCTTCCATGAAGTTATTTATTACCGTGTTCATTAATGGATCGATTTCCTTACTGAGACATTCATTAGAACAATAATTAGGGATGTAAGTATCGCAAAAGGCATGATGTTTATTTCTTCTGTTACTAGTGGATTTTTTATTAGAATTCTGTTCGTCGTATTCAATTTGCGGTCGGAGAGAAGGTGTTGCAGTTTTGTTTATTTACATGTCGACGTATCGTTCCTTGAATTTTTACTTTTTCTTTTTTCCTTTTGATATCTTTGCTCGATGACTGAGTGCGAGGGATGATGGTGTTGGCAGTACATCTTATGCCTCGAACCACTCTAACTCCGTATGCTCTACTGACCACCCGAGGTGTAGTCATGAAACTGCTCTTCTAAAAATCACAATTGACATGCGGTCTTCTCTAGACAAACTAGAAACTATGATATTAGTACCCCTTGATTTCTCTCGGGGATTTGTTTCAGTCTTTCACAAAGTAGTTTGGTAGTAAATTTACTATGCACACAGACTCTTAGATAGTAATATTCTTTGGACTCCCTTCTTCTTTGTTGTGCAGTGCGCAGTATCTCAAGGATCTATTCTCGGTCCGCTATTGTTCAGTATATAAATTAACGATCTCCCAACTTGTTTTACGTGATATTAAAATTCACATCTATACTCTTATACAGGACTTCGCAAACAGAGTGAATAGAGATTTATATGAAATACACAACTGATCTCGAGAAAAAAACCTCGTCATGGTCTTATCTCACTCATTTCAAAATTTTCTGTCTACTTACGTGAAATTATAATTCCAGATAAGAATAATGTTTGTAGTCTGGATGTTGTGCTGAATAAGAAAATAAAGTGCTGCGATGAAATTAAATGTAATTTAGTTAAAATTTATGGAACACTGCGATGTCTATGGCTATCAGTAAGCATACCCTTATACCAAGTACTTGCGAATTTGGTTTCTTTTACATCATTTCATGAATGGAATTGTTGTATCCTCAAGGTTGGATGTAAGCCGCAGCAGGAAGCTTAATGTTGCGTTCAATGTTTGGATTAGATAGACCATATATAAAGTAGAGGATTCTGTATCTCTTATCTAAAATCTTACACTCTCCTGTCCAGTAGGATAGGATAGGATAGTAAGTGTACCTAAAAGAAATATAACGGCTGTTGCACTTTCCGAGGGGTTATATATCCCTCATTCCAAGCTCCTGAACATTTATTTGTTGTTGAGATCTTATACTGACCAGTGTATTCCATTTGGAATGCTTTAAACACCTGCCCAATTCACTTGTTCTTACTAATTTTATTTTGCCATATTACTTTATTACTGTTACATTTGTGCACGCATACATCTCCCAGCTCCTTTGTACAATAACCTGCTTCTGAATTTATGTGTACTAACCCATGCTATCCTCCCCCATTCTTGGCAAGGTTTTTTTTAGTGACTTTGTGAGTTTCTCAAGATAATGCGCTGCATAGCGTACCAAAAGAAGCATAAAAATGACAAATTTGGTATTTGGGTATAAAACATGCTTATGCATACTTTCTGATATCTGCTTACCTGGGCCAATTTGCTACTTGAGCACTTCCTCGGTAAGTACCTTGTCTCCACAATCAACCCTGAAACCCAAATCGACTTCACTCCATTTGAATTTATAAATTTTCCAGCTGGACTGGTTGAAATCCACATTCGGACGGGCATGCAGACTTCGCCCCAAACCGAATGCACTCCTTTGTGGTCACCAGCATGGACTGGCGAGGCGGGGAGGCCCGATTAAGCCAATAAAACGAAATCAATCGTGAAATCGAGCAAATTTATGGCCCAACCGATATGCGGCTCAAAACATGACAAATGCCTATGTTATCGGGCGTCGCTAAATTAAATTTGGTTTTATCGAGATCTGTCGGACATGCATTGGTGGAGTTCAGGTGTATGTGTGACATGGGGAATCAAGGCAGTGCTTCGGGAGTGGATTCAGTTGGGCTAGTTTGCTCCAGAATGCTCTTGGCCCGTCCTGAACTGTCGGATGAAATGCTAGATCCAGTCTGATCTATTTGGGAGTAGTATTTTATCTGTCTGCCGAGGGAACTACTAATTTGTCAGGAACTGGATTTCGGACGCCCGGGATTGCCGAGAAGAAGACATTAAAAATGTCTGATTGCAAATGGAAATTGCAATGTCGGTCCGTGTTCGATGTTGGGTTGGTTAATTGGGTTTTCATCCGTTTGTCATCGACGATGCCCAGGAGGCAGAAATCAGGATGAGCTCAGTTGGCTTATAACACATTTCGACGAAGGGAATATCGCTAATATTCTACGAGGATGTCACAGCCACCATTAGCGCATAGGGAAAATTTCCATTTCGCTTAAATCATCGCTTGCAGCCATAAATTCCTTCTTCAGGGAGTTTTCCGAGGTTTTTCTTAGTTAGAACCGTGGCGCTCAGTCCAAGCAGATCTCAAAGACACGACGTGCTGCTCTTCTTTACCATTTTATTGGAGGGGTTCAGGGTGCTTCTTAGCGAACTACATCTCGATGTGAAGAAGGCAGGAGATGTTAGTTGCTTTCCACATTTGACTTTGCTTCTCCATAGAATATTCCATTGGACGATTTCCTTGGATGATAAAATGCCGTGGGGTACTGTCTGCTCAAACGGCGATGTGGGTAGTGGCAAGGGCCTCTTCGTTTAATTCTCAGTAAATCAAAACCGCCCGCTGCCAAAAACAGCTCCGGGTGGAAAATGTTTAAAAGTCGCTTCTGGAAATTGCTGGTGTGGGCACCTACTCAGCAGAAAAGAGTTGTTGCCTACTGGAGCGCTGCACCACCAGGGAAGCAAAATCGCAACGTTGCGTAACATTTGTTTGTCGGGCTCCCTTCCCTGCTATGGCTTCTTCAGGAGTCAGAACCATTCGGATCGAGCCATTCCTTGCAGCCATTGTATTTATCGGCCCATCCCGTCCCGACTCTGCTCGTCTTGGAGAAGCACTCCGCACCCAGATTGTACTGTAGCTTCTCCGAAAATCCCGTTTGATGTTATGTGGAGCCATTTTTCTCGGAAATTTGAATAAAAAGTCCATCCAAGCGAATCCTCTGAACGATGTTCACGCAACAATATGAGGACCCCACTAGGGTGGCTGGAGGGCGCCTGTAGTCGCCGTTTTCTGTATGCCAGAGTGAATTAAGTTTTGATTAAAGTGGCGTAGGCCATCTTCGGCCATAATGAACTTGAGGGCCAGATAAGAGCGATACATTGAGTAGGACCGGGAGTGCCATGGAGAAAGTCATTCACTTTTTGGTCTTTCTGTTTGCATTAGCTTTTCTCGAGAGGGATTTCCAGTTACCGCTTCATATGGCGGAAATATTCTGAACGGAAATGATAAGTTAGGCGGCCACAGAAGGCAATTAATGAGACAACCACTCCGAAACATAAAGTGTCAGTTGCTGACATTGGAACGTCTACATTTTTGACAAACGTAAAATTTAAATGGAACTGACTTAATTTCAAAACTTTATTACAAAATAAACCGAATGCAGAACTCGGAACTTTTGCAAAGTTTGCTTAAAGCAGTAAAGGTATACACCATGCACCTGAAGATGACATGTACTTTCCTGAGTAGCACCCTCATTGAGAAAGTATAGCAGACTGTCAAAGAGTTTTATTTAAAAATGGTTTAATAGAGCTTAGGCTATGTATTTTTAAGTGACTGAAGGTTCCAAGGATGGAAAGGTAAGTCAGATTGAAAAATCGTTTCTGTTATTCAGGTAGATGTGAAAAGGTTTTTTCTCACAATGCTAATGAACTTATATAGTTTTATGTTAACGAAAGTTTCTTGTTTTGCTTTTTTCAATCAATCAATTTCTTTCTTTTCCTTTTTCATTTTTCCTCGATTTCCATTTTCAGCTTTGTGTTTAGTTTCGTTATACATCTTCTAACGGTTTCTTCTTCCTGGGTCTTTGGCTTTGTTCCGTTTTTAACCGCTTCCTTAAAATCCAGCAAAATTTTAATGAATCTCTTTCAAGTAAAAGTGCGTTACTTTGTTAATCCTGGTTTAAAATATGGAACGAGGGAATAAAAATCCTGGACGATCATTTTCTATCAGGGCAAGCTCTAATAACCAGTAAGAAGCCTCGAACCAGATATTCCCAAGCAAAGGTGCATCAGCATATGCAGTTGTGTGCTTAGGATGAAGTCTAGTCGTTAGTATGCGACCTCCGGATATTAGGCGACCGCCTCTAATTGCAATTCAGTTTTCCTGTTGTAATGTGGATTTTGCTCGCAGGTGACCGTCCTTTTTCCGTGACTCGTGAAAATGCGATTTTAGAACTGATCCTTTTTTTGACGTGAATTGCTAGGGGCGACCTCGCCTGATATACCAAAGAGGCGCAGCCGTAATACCCTCTCTGTATTTTATTCCCATGGGCTGATGACGATATATAACGAAGTTATCATTTGTATCTTAAACCTCATTTCTTAATCATTGCTCTTCGAAAGTTCGGTTAAACTAGATAGGCCTTTTATAAGTGTGGTTCCTAATTTAATTTTTATCTAGAATAACCCCAAGGAGCCTTACATTGCCCTTTCGTTTCAATTGCATGAAAGGACTTAATGGCAATGAAGAGGCAAAGTTCCGTTTTTCGAGCATTAATTGTGAAACCGAAGTCATTTGCCCAATTAGGAGCCAATCAGATCCCTCGTAAGCAAACGCTGAAGACCTGCTTCATTGGTAATAAAATGCTACCCTGAGGATCCTCCTGAGAAACTTTTCCTCTCTACGATCACCATAGAGATCTACCTATAAAGCATGTGCGGAATCCATTGCTTGATTAATGGACTCATTCAATTCCTTT
>QYTT01082160.1:0-18586 GCA_006980735.1 Dasypogon diadema
AGAATAGTTAATGGAAATTATAGTGCAGTTAATGCATAAGGTATTTTAATGAATTCAATAGAACAACAACGTAAAACAACAAAGTAATTCTAAGAAATATGTGTTCATTTCTCAATTACTGGTCCTTCGAGCGGGATCCAAGGTTTCAAAAAATTGTAGTTATGTCTTAAATATGTGGGTTTTGTCTCTCCAAGAATTATACGGTTACGCAAGTATTTTATTTAGGGGTTCTATTTGATTTTGGGAAAGTTTACATAGATTCGGACCATCAAGTTTAGTTTTAAATTGTGTCAGTTCTGTTACAATGTAAAACAACATTTTAACAGTTCCTGCTTCCTGATACTGTTAAAGTCTATCTAAAGATGTATTTCTGTGGGTAGGAGGGGTGGGACTGAGTTCGGCTCCCACGGACCGCCCCTTCGGGTATGTTCCTGACAATGAGGTAGGTGCAATAGCCGACATGCAATGCCCATGGATATGGAAATGGATATGAGTACAAACTATACCACCAATGTGCGCCTGCGCTTTTGAGTCTTACTCTTCGGATAATAAAGAATCTGTGCTTTTATTAAGGATTGTCATGGATAGTAGTAGCCGAAGTTCATATCTAAAAAAGAGTGTGGCTCAAAAGTTTATTTATCCATTCCAGGTCGAGTTAATATTACAGTTTTGTGTTTGGATTAGAACTTTGCCCTGCTTGGGTTTGTAACCGTGTGAAAGTTTACTTGTAAAACATACAAGACGATTGAACAGTTGGTCGAAACTGGTTTGAATACATTGCCTATACCTGATTTAAGTGTTCCGGAAATTTCTAACGTTGTTCTCGTAGATTCACGAGAAACCTAGGCATCCTGAAAATGTACTGGTGGCATCGGATTACTAGTGGAGAATTGTTTCTGAGGATATACAAGTAACAGATAATTTAACTACGGTACATACTATGCTTAGATGGACTACACAAGACCGAAAATGTAGCGCGATTGCGTCGACATCGCTACTATGTTCTTTATTAAAACATTGTCTAAGCTAGTTCAGAAGACAACCTTATGATAAAGTTATCCACCAGATCTTGAACGCTAACACTTAAACTTCTTGAACTCACATAGATAATAGGAGAAAATATATATAGGTTGTTGTATATTGTATTAATTCCCTTAAAATTTGTTATCGCATGAAAATCCATCCATAAAATTGGATATTATTTTAGTGGTGACTTTACAATGCATTTTTCTATTTATTTGTTGTTTTATCAGATCTTCTTTGTAGCTGTAGGAAGAAAGCTTTTAATTCATAATAGCTTCAATCATACTTCTTTCTAACGTTCATTATGGAGAATGGATTCATACTTTTTTCCAACGTTCATTATGGAGAATGGATTCATAAAGTATTATTCTTGAAGAGTGGTAGTTATGTGTTCAAGACAAATTGCAATGTCACACTATATTTCGAGTAAAATAGAAACATGATAATTCGCATGTCATATATTAGCATATAGATAGAAATGACTGAGTCATTGAAACATTGAGCAAATTTCTTTTTGATGTATAAATTTTTACTCCGCGCTTGAGTTGCATAGCTTCTTTAAATGAATTGAGTGAATACGAACCTTTTGATGAAAACAATTTTCCAGAGAAAGATTGGCATTCTTTGCAGAAATGAGGCACTCTCCAAAAGCATCACGTTCAAATTACCCTACTTTAGGGTTAGTGTAAAATGTGTGCCTTAAATCGGTAAAATGACCTTGGCACAAGATATCAATCGCCATTTACCAACTAACCACATACTCATGTATTGAAATGATTGTATTAAGTTTTGCAGGGATGTATTTTAGGGTGAGAATCTTTTCTCTACGCTTGATTTGGCTAAAAGATTGGCAGCAAATACAGAAGTAACAAATTGATAAATAATTATTTAAAATAAAAGAAATAAAACAAAAGTAATTACCTTCCAAACACATGGTGGTTAGAAAAAGCATCCAAAAGGAATTTAACCTCTTCGAATAGAAGAGAAATCCTGGCAGTACTGGCGATAGCATACCATTTAAATCCTTGGTGTAAGGAAAGTATCACTTTCACTTGTTTGGTTTGCGGTAAACAGTAAACTATTTGTTTACTTTGTTCCCTGGCCCTTACTTGAGGTTTCCGAAATTTTTAAGGAATAGAGAAAGACCCAGCTTTAATTAATAGCTTCGGTTAGTACCAGAATCTTCTTTGGTTGTAAATTTAATGGTTGTTTCCATGCCAGCGTAATTAAGTCCTGAGGTGTATGCCCCATCGTGAACTAATTTTTATTTCAGTAAAAGGATAGACCTGAGAAAACTTCCACCCGAAATGTAATTTGTTTAATGGAAGTTTTCGGATGAATTTATTTCCAGTTACTTTGGTCTCAGCTCTCAGCAAATGCTTGTAATTAGACGTTAGTAATTTGCTTGTAAGAAAATTGGAACCACTTGTGCAAGCATGTAATTATAGATTTAAAGTGGATTTGTGTGGACTTTGAATATACACTAGAAAGTAGTTGTAGCAGTAGTAGTAGTGGTGTTAAAAGCAATATTCTTCAAAAGGCCTTATAAAAGTTCTCCCTAACTGAAATACTCTCGAAATATATTTTGATTTATGGTTTATCTTTCTCAACTTTCACACCTACAATTGTTTCATTTCTAGTCGTTTCCCTTGATATTTATACTTAACGAATTTTGTCCACAAAGAGAATTTCTTGCCTGAAAGTAGGCCTGTCCAAAAATAGGTATACATACACCTTAAGTATCTTACCTGACAAGGACATTAGCAGGAGTTGATTCTTGGACAAATGTTGAAATATCGCCACTAGATTTTATTATAGTCCTCAGTATTATACCGGGAAATATCTGTCTCATGGATCTATCGCAAAATTCCATGAATACTTCCACAGTCAGATCAAAATTGAATTCTGTTAACTATCCAAAGAACAAAAGTATCTAAGATGTATTAGGATTATAATTTTCTCATGATGAAATTAGATTGGTTTGAAGTATTATCGCCCACATTTCACTAATTAATTAACATATTTAGAAGATTTCAATTTCCCATTTGCGTTAAACTTAGGAACCCAAATTTCAGTGAATAATGCCACTATTTGCCCCCACTTGTGTTTATATTAGTGAAAGTTAGCTATATTTTGGTATCTTTTGAATTATAAATTTTATTTATTAATGTGCTCTTTCTCTTCATAGGATTAAAATGTTTTGAATTATTGAAGAATATAAAAATGGGCTTCATTGAATCCCATACTGAATTGGTATAGGGATTGCGGCGTTATAGAATTTTTTTTTAAAACTCTGGGTGCTGTAAAAATTTGATTTACAGAGTCAATTTTTTTCTAAACAATTCCGAAAATGCGTTCCTATTCTGTCACCCATTATGTAACATTACGCAAATATATTGCTCTTTTGGGTTTATGTTTATATTTTACAAGTTCGCGAATTTAATCTTTTTACCAACAACTCTTATGTCCCAAGTCCCAAAACCCAAGATAATAAAGTAAATAACTTTGAATTTGATAGATTTGTAAACTTTCACTACTTTCCATTACATCAGTAGATAGTCTATGGCAACTGAAGAATTGCTACAATTTACTCTGTTTTATTAAAAGTTGGCTCCACAGCAGTTGACGGATTGGATTTGTCTTGAGAAGGGTCCTCCCCAGGGATTATACCTAAACCTCTAAGGATTCTTGTGGAAAATTGATGTTTGAGAGGGAATTCATTTGAAATTTATCTTCCTTCTTTTGTCCCACCAACAATAAAAAATAAATTGCACTCAATTTTAACGGTCAGTAAATTTTTACTTAAATTTGTCATCGGATTTACTTAACTTCAGAAAGAATTCTTAAATGAAAATGAACTTTATTGATTGAGAAGTTGTACTTCTGATATTCGTGCAATGTGCTAATAATGACGTAAATTAATATAGTAATTTTAGTTAATTTAATTAATTTAAGTAATTTTTAAGTAAAAGGATTTTTTGACTTGGATTGGAATTGAAATCGAAACTGATAAAATGACGCTAATTCTGCATGAAGACCTCTCGGAATTTTGAATGTTATGCCCCATAAAATGTAAAGGCGTTGCGTTTTTTGAATTAGACCCTACAATATTCATGCCATGCGTAAAAACATACTATTAAAATTGTTTCTCTCAAATTACTTAAGTAACCAAGCAAAACTTCCATTTAAGATGAAATCCTATTTTAATCGGAAACCTATCGTTTTTGTTCTAAGTGCTAATAAGGTTATAAAATATCCCATTAAGAAGGTTTACTGAAGTAGATTAAATCTAATTAAGGAATTTCTGCTTAATAGCAAAGATTAATTTGTTAATTCGATATGTATAAAGCCAATTGTCCTTTGACGAGATTATGTCCGTACTTAATACAACTGCAGGTATAGCAGCTTTTTGTTGGACTCATGTATATGTATATACATATTAGTACGTACAATCAATATAATATCTGTTCGTTTTTGCTTTTCTCCCAAATTTCAATTTATCTGTATTGATATAAAAATAGGAAGCCTTGCAGGCAACATTCTTGATCGGGCAGTTGTTCAAATTATGCTCCAGAGATTCTATCCACTCAGGTTTATTTTTTTTCTCTCAGTAACTTCAAAATTAATAGACGCTAACGAGTTTTCGTGTTATAATAAAACCAAAAAAAAAATTACAACAAAGTACTCGAGTATAACAGCAGTAATTATAATAAGACTTTTAACTAAAATTTTATATTTTATTACGCATAGCATATGGAATGCCATGAGGGACAGTTCTAAGTGCTGTTGTGTTTTTTCGTTGAACTTTTGAGCACTTTATTCGCAAGCATTTAATTCTTCCGTTCTTCCTGACTCATAGTGGGTGTTTGTTACCTGTGCTCTACTGATATCACATTTGACACAATCATCTGCAACGGAGTCTGTGGAAATTGCTTTCATTTCAAATGTTTGAGGAATGGTTCTATTATTTCTATATTAGACGACATTAGGCGTAGAATTAAGCATGTTAAGGGAAAGCTAAGATTTTCACATCAAAAAAATTCTGAATTACACACTATGGCTTTGAGTAGTACTGAATATGCATCACTTCCACTGAATTTATTTCAGAGTTGGTTTGAAGGATTTTATTTGTTTGTGTGACGCTGACTGGCAGCTTGCTTGGAAGATGCCGTCCTAACCTCATCTAACTTACCATTCCTGATGTTTATTCATTGAAGCACTCAGGTGGGTGCCGCAATTATGTAGTATGCCAACTAGACACATGAGGTACATATATATTTCTACGATATTTGTATACTTATGGGTAAATTGATTAGAATTTTATCATTCATTAACGCAGGATTTAAAAGAAATACCTAAGTTAAGGATATTACCATATGAAAACCTTCCAGTTAATTTTACTACTGATGAAGAAAGATAAAATCCCAGCCATTTTAGTGGTAGGTTAAAGTGATTAATTGATTTTATAGTTTTACGGTTTTTAGGCTCCTATCACGATAACCATGAATAACGCTAGATTTGTAGGAATTATGTTGACCATGTGACTTAAACCTGCTTAGAGACCTATGAACCAAAACCACCTATATAGGTGCCTTTACAACGAAATTTTCTACCCAATCTTATATTATATTCACAGAAAAGTATAACAATATACTGTAATTCCAACAATATACTGTAGGTACCTAAGTATAATAAGACATAATGTAAAAATCGTAAATCTTGTTTTTATATAGAAATACGAAAGCTAAGTCGCTATTTAAATTGAAAAATATATTACTCAGTATATTACTTATATTTAGTGATTTGATCTCAAGATACAACATTTCAATTTTGATAAACTTTCCGAATGAAAACTTTAGAAAAACAAGCCCCCTCAGCCATGCAGTCCCTAAAGTCTGCTGGCAATTCTTTGCTCACTTTTCATATAAAATTAACTGTAATGTCTGCACAAGAATCCCTACGAGAACTGACTGCTTTTGCGATATCATCCATCAAAGGAGAAAATAACTTGAATATAAAGAGAAATAAAAAATACTTTCCACTCTTCAGTATATACAGAGCATCACTATAGGAGATCCAATTTAAATTTATACCACGAACACGTTTCGAATTTTTCTTGTTCATAACATTCTTCTTATGGCATATAAATGGACCCATTACTTCTTCAATAAAGCCCACATCCCGAACTTCTTTAATGTCCTTGTTGACATCCATCAAGTTATTTAGGGAACAGAGAAAAAATATGTCATACCTTGTCGTATAAGCGGTTCCGTATCGCCATCAATCAATTGAAACCAGAGGTGCAAACAACCAGTAAAGTGGGTATTTTATAACTCTTAAGATCCGCCAGAGACATATTTCATTCTTTGTTCTATGCCATGAAAAGTTTTAAGAGGTCATTGTAAGGACCTCCCGTGGAACAATTCTTTGATTCTTCCACCATATCGCGAGCGGCTTAACCTTCTTGGTATGGCATCTTTGGAGAAACGACGTAGGATTGCTGATGTAGTTTTTATACACCAGCTCCTGAATTCCCATATTGACTCTCCGGTGCTCCGTGCCAGGGTGTCCCTTAGGGATAATAGTCATAACTTGAGAGATGTCCCCCTTTTGCATATCAACTTCTCTAGAACTAACTATGGGAAGCATGAACCTATTAATCGCATGTGTGCGGCTGTTAACCGTGTTGCGGAACTATTTGATTTAGACATAACCAAGACTGTACTGAAAAAACGTCTTTGTGTCGTCGTTTAACTCTTGTCAAAGCGTTAATTGCTAACCTATTCTATTTTCTTCTGTCCTTGTCCTATCCTGTCATATGGCCTCACCATACCACGGGCTGTTACATATCTTGCATATTTGTCGGGGAAGCTAATCTTAAGCGTAACTCATTATTGGATAACTTCCCATGTGTTTTTATTGGGTTTAACACTGCTAACATTTTTATGTCATGCATGCTTGTTGGGGAGCCTAATCTTAACGCATTTCTTTGAAATGTGTGAACGCTTAAAGCGGAGATGGGTAAATATTTCTTGGCTCCTCGCTGAGAAGTGCGCCTTCTGGGTTAGAAGGGAAAGGGAAACTCATTATTAGTAAGATAATTCGGAAACTCACTTCTTAAATTTCAAAGGAGATGAAGAGCTGAGAAAAAGAAAACCTTTTTTGTATTTGTATATTCCTACCTGCTGTAGAGCATGAAAAAGATCCAAGTGAGTAAGTTTCGATAAATAATGGTACTTGTTTTCAGGATTTTACCTTTATATTCTATCCCATCGGTTTCTACAATTACCACATCTAGAGGTAGTGCTGTACTGTGTAAAAGTGTCGTAACTGCAAGGTAACAAGAGAAGGTGTTAGGTAAACAAATCACTTTTGGGAAAGTGCTAGGCATTCACAGTTCAATGTGAAATGATTCAAAAAATTTTTGCAATATTCTTTGTGACTATAAATATATGCTTATATATATTTTCTCGTGATTACTCTTGGAAACATAGTGCAATAATTGAAAAAGTATAAAATTTCTTTTACTATGACTAAAGGAGTAGGCAATAAAGACTTTAATTCAATCCATTTTGCTGGTACAAGAGACAGGCTAAAGCCCTGCCCTTTGCGAACAATGTCGGAAAGGATTCTAGTAATACGCGCGTTACGGAGAATTTAGACAACAGTAACACTATTAGTTAAACTTCAACACTTCCACCTTTACATAATACACAGAAGCATCAGTCAGGCTCGGGCCAATCATTAGCTAAAGAAAACGTTACAATGCCAGTGACAAGGGACTCTAGTATCTTAAACACACACCAACAAAACATCTCTACTTAAAAAACACCACGAAAATATATTTTCTTCTAGAAATTGGCCTTTTCTCCACATTTATCATTCGAACGGACCGAACCACAAGAATTCCGAAAAAATTTCGTTCAACTTGCGGGAGAGTACTGTGGCGGTAGCTTCCAAATATATTAAGTAACTTTGAAATATTATATCATCTACAATTAACCTCCCTACGACTAGGGTTTGATACGACGACGACGAATCTGTGAAATACCTTACGAGTGGACTTTTGTAAAACGCAGTAGGTGCCAGGTGGGTATTAACGCTTTATTGTATTTAGTGTTGCAAATACACAACCATAGAAACGGAAATTTACACTAAATACTCAAATACAAGGCCGAATACACCGGAGCGTGAATACCCTTAATATTTATTTCATTTAATTCAATTCAATTCGGAATTGGTTGCTTTAAATCCAGACTGTTTGAAGTTTTCCATTTGATGATAGGCTAGGAGGAAGTCCATACACCTTATACATCGCCTCATATCAGATGTTTTTACCGCAGGAACCTATCCTTTGCACATATCATAAGATATCTGTGACACACATTTAACGTGCCTGGTTTCTCTAGATTTAAGTATTAATACGAAATTACTTTTTTCTATTACATATGATCTGCTTCTTATTTTTTTTACTTCTTTATTCAATTTACCACCCAAAGCGTATGGGGCACGCAAACTTGGCTGTTCCTTAGAATGGAAATTTATCTTGTTCTCTTGGATGAATTTAACGATTGAATGAAACATTTGTTCGACTACCTAAATCGATTGATCTCAAATATTGTGGCAACCTACATAATCACAGGTTTATCTCATTTTTACGGCATGTGGAGGGTAAAAAATCGTTTAAGGAAATATTTACAGAATGGATGTATTTACGTTGCGGTTCATGTGGATTTATTTGCTGAAGGGTTTATTACATTTGAGTAAACGAATAGTAGGTATATTTTGTGATAATATTCATATTAAGCGAGATAGGGTAAAAATTGCCGTTCGATCCTTCTTGGCTATTTCTAAATCATATTTCCTCCAACTGATTCCTCCTACCAATTTTTGCAGAGCAGACGTATTCCTTAATATGCTCCAAAACATCAACAAAAATCCATAGATGTTAGACAGGGTAAAAAATTTAAATATCTAATCTGGGAGCATCCAGAATGTCGCAGTATCTCGTTACGATATTTTCAGGATAAAAAGAGATATAATTATGGTTCGAAAATTGCTGATTCTCAGTTCTCATTAGGAATGATATCAATCTGGCTGTAAAAGATATATATGTTTCCACTGGTGGTGACTCTTAACCATTATTAACCTTGCACAGAGTCCGTTCTCTTTAATGAAATCGAGAATATTCTCTTCTGATACGCCTAGTTCTTTAGGCGTATTTTATTAAATTCATAAATCAAACTTCATCATTTCTTTTTCGAAGTAAGTTCATTAACCTTAGAAGTGTAAGAAAGAACCAGGCCAAAACATTTAGCAAGTTCCCTTCAAATATATTCAAGATTGATGTAAAACAAATTTACATAAATGGCCTCGTAATAAAACCTATTTTTTCATATTTTTAACGTTTTCAGATTTCCAGTTCCCGCTGGGGTTTTATTTGCAGTTCGAAAAATGGCGTCCATAACAACCCGAATAAAAAAGCAGTACAGTCAAAAATGAAGTCAGCTCCATCAGAAATATCCCAATAAATTTTCCAAAATGGAAATCATTAATTTCGTGAAACGGGGAAAAATCTTTGCTATTGAAACCACTTTCTACCAATTACATGCTCGATTAACGAACCGTCCAGTTAAAGCTAGTGGAATGAGCACATTTCAACGAACTTCTGCAAATAAATCACTTTTAAGAGAAATAAGCTTAGATCTGTCAGGGATTTTTTCTTATTTTCGTCTAAAGGGTAATCAATTGAATGTTGAGCCAAGTCGTAAGGTGTTAACACTGAAAAATGTTTCGGGGCTACAAATCATTTCCCTGATTTTACACACCTGAGGAAATTACAACTGAAATTGGTTTTTCTCGCAGTGTCTTTGTTTCATCCACAAGATAGATTAAGTTTAATTCTATTGAATTCGTAGAACAAAAGATTGGTGGAAGTTGGTTGGAAGGTGTACAATTAAGCTTTCATTCTCTTGGCGTATTACATGGAGTATATAAAGTCTTACGGTTATTGTTCCACTAAATATTGTTCTTCCTCTAAGGCGGCAATTGAATTAGATTCCTAAAGATAATTTGGCACAACTTTCGTCTTCTTAGTGAACTTGAGTTCCTGATACATTACAAAATAGATGATAGAATACGTGAAAAAGTTGCTATGGTGATGGAGTAGAGATCTGGAAGTTCACCCTGGATAATTTGATGACACAATAAGAGGAACAAAAATTAAGAAAGGGAGATTTACTGAGATGATTTCTAGGAATTGGAATAATTTTTGTACGCATCTAAATGCTTTCCTAGAAAATTATCCAATTAAAAAAGTTTTGCAGAAACGACTAGTCTTCTTATTAAAAGTACTCTACACTAGTTTTAAACTGCCTTGATATACTTGTACATATATTAGATTAGATAGATATTTCCTTCGCTTTGAATTATTTTTCTGGGATGAGTTTAAATTACTTTGCTTGACTTTCATGAAGTTTTCTAATGATTGACGCTTCGTATCTGTAACTTGATAATATTTTATTCATAGAGGTTCATAGAGACTTGTCTGACTACCAGCTAAGGAAGTAGCATTGCTAACGAAGGAGCTTCATAGAGACTAAATGGAAATGCCAGTAAACCTATACGCCTTTACTCACAGAATGTTGCTTCAGGTCAACGATAAAAATAAAATGTTCCTAATGATTTTCACAAGACATAGATTTAACCAAAGTTTTGTATTTCGAGTGAGCGGATTCACTCTATCAATATGTATAATACTTCTAAAGAAATTCAAGCGAACATTACATACAAGCTGCTTGTAGAGCAGCCTGTGACAGGCACCGGCCTTAGGTGCTCCCCAGTATCAGTTTTCTCCACTCGGCATGTATCATCTTCTATTATCCCCATCTATGCGAAACTCCCCTGCCCAGTAGTCAGAGAAACTAAACATCTGAACCTTTCTCGCTCTATGCTTGTAACTTTACTTCTAGGCTAGTGGAACGACCTTTCTTAGACAGTTGACAGGTTATCATATTTTTTCACCGATTTTGCTGGAATATTGCTCTGGGCCTTCGAACTCTATAGCCACCCTCAGCTTTTTCTTTCCCTTCAATTTCCATCTGTCTTTTGTTTGTAGTAAAATTGGTTGACTATGTCGCAAAAGCTTTTATTTCACTAGTTATAGCAGATTTACTATATATGTACTAAAGCCATAGGTTGTCCATCATTCGCCACTTGTCCGCTACTTGAAGCCTTAGCTTCTTAATCTCCGCAGCCTCCCTCGTGAACTAAAACGACTTGCGCCTCTTCTTTGCTATTGGCTGAGACGGAAAACTTTCGGCGGTTGCCAACCTACTAACTAACCTCTGGAGTCGATTCAGCCGTAGACACAGTTGACTGCTCAACCTCTTCGTCCTCATTAAAAGACGGTCGATGACTTTAGTGTTTGTCTGCGGTACTCCTTCGCTCTCTTCTGATTCAGCGGTTTAAGTAGCCTCCTCTCTTCTTCTAATCGGTACGTAAGTGTATTGATCTCGCGAAAGTTATTGACACAAAAGCAGAAATCAAGCGGTCCAAGAATGGATCGCTGAGGAACACTTAGGTTAGGAGGTTCAGATTCAAGTAGAGTATTATTATTTTTTAACGAATTGACTGCGAGCACAAAAAAAATTATATTACATTCGATATTCTGTTCGATGGTTGAAACGCAGTAAAATTACGAGTTTCGAGTTGATTTCTTGTTTCGTTTTTTACCATACTATTTAACTGACATTAAAGATTAATCGAGTCTAAATATCTTCAATGCGAACATGTGAGTATTACCTGAAGGAAAAAATATTAATTTTTCTTGATTTGGGGTCTTTCAGCTTTACAGAACTCTTTCTGGCTTTGTTAGAAATATTATGTAAAAAACGGAAAAATAATGAATTCTAAAAAATCGTATAGCTAGTCACTCAAAAGCTACAAAATAATGGAAATGCCAATAAAGTATAAACTTCGCACTCCTTTTCATTTTTAAAGTATTCAGTCACATGTTGCCTCTAGTACCAAAAGCTCTGCTAGCATAAGGATATATCTAGATACGGCTTGAATCATCCGGGGCTTTTAACAAAACAAGACGATAGTGCCTGCCTGCAATATGCAAAGTGGAAAAATAACGTTAACATGTGGCTCCTTCCCTTCGGTGGGAACTTGCTCCGGTGTGATACATACCAGTCCAACACAATAAGCCGTATCTAGTATCACAGCCAGCGATACACTATACAAGTGAGAGAGTTTTTGAATTTAATTTTCGACGTAACTTCGCACATTTCTGTCTAAAATATGACTGTTCATGATAAGAAGGGTCCATCAATTATAGCAGTTTAAGGCACAGAGATAGTGCCGGCCTCAGCATAATAGGAGTCCATTAAAACAAAATAGAGTGCTTGTAACATTTGAAATGATGTGTTTTAATGGGATGTCCGATAAGTCCTATAATTTAATTCGGGAAAATAATGTCATATGGAGAAACTCTTCCGGTGATGTGGTTCTACATTATCATAACAGCTATCTTTGGTATATATCAAAGGCTTTCACACTAATCCTCTCTTTTTTAGGAATTGCAAAGTGATTTTTCGTTTTGGGCGTTGTGTTCGGGGAAGTTTTTGCTGTACTGACGCCAATTTTGATTGTTCAGCGAAAGGTTCCAAAAAGTAATTTCGTTGTGAATTTAGTTCTCTCGATGTCACTAGCTGCGTTTTTACATCAGGGAAAAAAGCAATTTGGATGCGCTTTGGATTGTCCACTGTTGAAATAGCACTTTTGATTCCTTTAATGTTATTTAATCGGCACGTTTGGATAAAGTCCATTAAACGTGATTTAGATGACATCATTAGAAGATTTTCCTCAACTTCTGTTATGTCTGTGGATTGGATAAAATTTGCTAATGTCAGCAAATGCAAACTCTTTCAGTTTTCCGCTGTTGTGGCTGTAATATTTAACTTTTATAAACATGGGGGTTTGTGTTAATTTTAGACTGACACTTTGTCATTTTAATATTATAAAAAAACCAAGGATACAGGCCGCATATTTTACTAGATAACTTACTAGAGACAAATGTTGACAACATATTTACTCAAATTTACTGGCCATTTGATGAAGAAGAAGAATGTTTATTGTAAAAATCTCCATGAAAATATATATTAGTATTTACAGTTTTGCTAGCAGCAATTTTGAAATTCAAACTACTTTGTTTGGACAATTTTTACCACTGAACTTCTCTTTGAACTAAAGGTCACTAAAAACTACTCTTTATATTTCAGATTTCGTCCTGGGGCCAAACTCTTTTATGACGTGAACCATATCTCATTATGAACTTTCATAACCATTTGACTTTTTCAACTTTGTTATGAACTTGAATATTTTGTTGAAACAGTAGAAATGTTTGATTCCAATCTTGGCTATTGCTTGAGTGTATTAATAGCTTAAAATTTTCATCAGAGTTTTCAGTTTAAAATTGCATAAGCAATTGCAAAAGGAATATACAGAATCCTTCTAAAGCAAGATAAAGGAGGATATAGGTGAAATTACTTATTAACATTTGAACGTAATCATCGATCGTAAGTTAGCTTACTCTGAGAGTGTAATAAGAATCAAATACATACATCCATAAAAATAAAGTCTCACTAGCTTAAAAATCATGCCCCTAAAGAGAATTTTTTTTATATAATTAACACTACACCGTTAAAAATAAAAATATTGTGAATGATAATAATAATGAAAGTAACAAGAAGTATTTATACAAAGTAACTTTAACGAATTTGACCTCTAATTTGACTTCTACACAAATGAAAATCAAAAAGATTGTAAGATTGATTGGAAATCAATACAGGAATTCGAGATTCATAAATAGAGTTGTTAACTAGGGCATATACTTTTGAATAAAGTAGTAAAATTAAACATGTATTGCTTTTTTTTAATTATAGAAACATAACAAATTAACAGAGTACTGCATGATTAACTACCGAGTTGGCGGGTACCAGGATTAACCAGGTAGGAATAGCGACGCAATATCACGACGTAAGAAAAAACAACAGAGAGGAATAAAAATGTAAACTATCCTCGACATACTTATGTAGTTTTCCAGAGAACGCAGTGGTAGGATCGCAGAGGTAGTGACAAATGCAAAACGGAAGATACCCTTCTATTTGAAGGGGATTCTGCTCATACAGACTAAAAAATTATCTAATACGCAATGTAGAATGATAAGTTGTATGATAAATAGGCGTTTCCATTAAACAAACTAATGTAGAACTCAATTCAATTCAATTCAATCAAACTCAATTCAAAGTGAACACCTTGAGCGACTATTAATGTCGGCAAATAAAATAAAACAATTTAGTTGAGTAATTTCTCAACAAAAGGTGGCAATTTTGATGCAGAATTTCGAAAAGCACAAAGCACCACACATTCATATAATATAAGCAATTTAGCTTTTAATTTTTAAAGTCAATACTGCCGCAATTTGAGTTGCACTGTTAAATTAATTGCTTAAATGCGAATGCCGGATTCCAGTGGGCACTATTCTGTTATTGGCTTTTTCCTGAATTAAATGAGTTTTTGCAGCAGCAATATTTCCTTTGGGAATTCTCGACATCCTGTAGTATAAATTTAAATTTGTTTTAGTGTTGCAGAAAGAGACTTTTTCCTTTTTATTTGGCTTTTGCAACATCATCGGGATCTGGATTTTATTAAGGGAATTTAATTAAAATTAAAAAGAATGAGTGTGAAATTTTCACAGAATTATTTAATTTCAAGTGGAAAAAATAAATAAATTACATTAAAAAAGGAAATATTCACAACTCTGTGTTTGATCCCTGCTCGCTGCAGAGAAGCCTACAGGACTGCGATAATATTCCTTAGAGTGTAATAATAAAGTTGCCTCACTTGTGCTCTGATGGTGTTCTACCTTTGCTTTAGACAACATCTTCTAGAATATTATCCTGGTTAAATTTCCCTCATTTCTCCAATGGTGCTATTACTGCCGATGGCAAACTTGAGCTGCTGAAAAGATTTCTTCTTGCTTATTTACAAAAGTACACAAAAGAAGTCTCAAAAGATTCAGAACCCCAATTCCCTGTTTTTTTCCTTGAGACTAATCCATTGTCGTTTCCTTGAAGAGCCACTGGAGCAGCTTTAGAGTAAGAGTGACTACAATTTCCTCTATTAAATACTGTCCAAGGAGAGTGCAATAAGTAACATCTTTCTCCCTTATGAAGAAGTGTATAAAATGCCTCAGGATGTCAGAAAAACTTAGTGGAATAGTAAAAAAGAACCAATGCTGACATGCATTGAAGTTTATGAATAGACCTTTAGTACAGTGGACTAGATTACATTGTGATTTTAGATCTGCCGCAAATAATAACTTTCCCGAAAGCCACGGCAAGGGATCCTGGTCGATAACAGTCATTAAAACGAGCGCAGGGATTTTTTTTTAAGCCTCATTGTTCCCAGTAAAAAATTCCATTTGTAATTTGAGCTCATAATTACATTTGAATGAGTGGTCTCCCAAGTACTTTAGATAAATATCTGCTGCAGAAAAAAAAACCCGAAGAGAATTAAATTTTACCTCCCCAATATAATAAAGGACACTGAAACTCCCGGCAGTAAATCATCACATTGGAAGATTTATCTGATGATAATTTTCTCTCCTCCGAGATGTAATGGCACTTGGAATTTATTTCTCATAAATATTCATGAGTTGTAAATAGTACAATGGTGCTTTTCCTTCGCGTTATCCTGCTGTATGTAATAATTCACTCTTATCCTTTGTCCAACACTAGTGGGTGGCATTCTCTTCAAATCTGTACTAAAAAAAGTACTTAAAGTTTCTCTAAAGCCTTGCCGCCGTGTAGACATTGAGGCAATAAACCCCGGAAGCTGAACTGGATAACATGTCTCCACTTGCAATTAATAATATAGGCATATAGCTGTACTCCATGAATATATACTTTAAGGCAAAGTCTACAGGAACGGATTTAGGCTTGATAACTGAGGAAGTGGATGCACTCCTGGCGTTTGACACAGACTAAAAGCTTCGGATCGCACCCAGTGCACATAAACCCTTTAAATTTTAATGTACCTGACGTTATCTCTTGGAATTTAGTACTTTTTTCAGCTCGTTTAGGTTAGCTGAAAAAAATGCTAATGACTGTGGGCTCCTCATATTTCATTCTATCAGATTTTTTTTTTATTTGGGGTTTGAGAGTTCTAGGAAAACGAGCATAAATGGAATTAACATTTAGCTGGTATAAGAGGATTTATTTTAAAGATGTGCTATCAAGTGAAAAATTGCGAAATGTGCAGAATCTATTTGAATTTCTCGGTTGAAACATGGGAACAATAAATAAAATGAAATATAATAACTATAGAGGATGTTCGCACTAAAGTGGCCAAGCGATAGGTCTCCACGAGAAATAGTAAAAGCAGACAGATGGCCAATGTTTAGACTACTTATCTACTTCCTATCTTAAAAGCGTTTATAAAAACAATTCTTGTGTGACTGCAAATTCGACTTTACAGGTAAATTCCAGAGAAACACGAGATCTATTCATGTAATGCAATTGTCACTGGTCTGGCCAAGGAGGAGCGGATGTACTCTTTATCGGATCGGAGCCTTCTTACGGTCAGCTCCGCACCATAGTAGCAGTCTTTTCTCGTCATCATCCTTTATGGTATCACTTTAAGAAAATTAGTAATGCGAGAAATCTTCTCCTCGCTTGCTTAAATATAGAACACCAATCTTGGATAATTTTATAGACGGGGATTCACAATAGATCTGTTCAAATCGGGGTGAATGCTGAATATCCGTCACCGGATAACAGCGTATATTGCAGCGATTACGTATGGCCTTTCGTTTTGTCATTATTTTATATTTTAAATTAAAAATACAGATTATAAAATCACCACAGAGCATTTTTTAAGGAAAAAATTTTATCCTCCGGACAAGTCATCTTTTTAAGCAATTTTATGACCAGCATAGGAATGATGACCTGTGTCTGTATGTGCTTTCTGAGCATGTTTGCCATTTCGTTTTTTTTTCGCTTGAAGTGGAAGGTCAACATCTTGAGAAAACAAATCTTCAATCAAACTTTACTTTTTCAGATGTTTTCTTTTGTAATTACCTTTAGGCTTTTCGTGATCATATAGAGGCGACAGTTGAGTTGTTTTCTATGCTTACGACATCTACCAATCTGTAAGATTATTAAATCTGTTCTTTTGCATTATATAATTGTAAAACGATTTGCTTTAAATTTCTTTCATTTCAACATCCCAAGCATCCCAAATGATTTACGCTATCGTTTGCAATTTAAGCTCTGTAAAATCGCTCCCACTTGTGGTTGGCATTGTTAGCACATTGCCTAGAGCACTTCCTCCGACTCAATAAGTATCTTTAGCTTTTTCTACAGTTTTCATGCCCCATAAGAATAATATGAAACCATCAAATTAAAAGAAAAACGGAAATAAATCCTACTCAACAAGGAATAATTAAGCTTTGCGTTCATTAAGCACATTTTACACTTCCCGTTTATAATTGGAATCATTTGTAATGTCAGAAATACCCTAAAGGCTTCTAACTTCCGTAATTTTTTTCCACTGCTGTGTATTATATCTGGGAGATTCATAGGTTAACGTAGAGCAACAGCATGTTTTAACATGTTCCCAGAAATTAAACTTTTGGAAATTTCTGAGCCGTTTTGGTAACATTTTTCAACTTTTGCGCCAAGTATTATGACAAAAAAGGGCTGAGAAAATCCCTTTTCGCCTGAAAGTAAATCAATATTTTTTGTAAGATATTCCAAAGTTGTGCGTTTGTTTCTGGTTTGTGGAAATGAGTGGTATAGGGAAGGAAGGTTCTCTAATTGAACTTTAAAATTAATACAGACAAGTTTGTATCTTATTTATATTTAATGCTTTAGAAATATGTATGTAAGTATACAAGGGGTATCTATCAAAAATTCCACTCGATCTCAGTTTTTTCAAACTCTGCATATAAACATGGTAAAAGTCGTAAATCTGAAACTCATCTGTTTCTTCACAAATGTTGCAGCCAAAAATAGTACACATGCATTGGTAAAAGATTTCGCACCATTTCATCGTTGCAACACCCAATGACTTCTAGTAATAACTTTGTTGCCAATAGAAAACTCTTGACTATTGGTGGACGCCGATGGGATTCGAAATTGGGACTTCGTGGATCATGATCCACTGCATTGTCAATTGATTTATTAACATCAATTCTAGTCGTATGTTAAAATCTAATTCTTAGACGTCCACAGAGCCAAATCAAGGAATTCATTTGTATTATATTAAAACTTTAAAAAAGTTTCAACTGTAGTTACCTAAGAGAACTGGCAAAGGCAAACAATTGAAGTTAAATTTTCCCACTTAAGGTTTCATCATTGTTTCCGACTTAGGACCAGAAGAGTATTTGTTTGAATTAATTAGCACCCATTGTCTTTCATATCAGTAATTACTAGATAAAAGGGTTTCTTTGTCTCCTTATGTCAAAGGGAAGAGAATACCTACTGTTAGCTAGAAA
>QYTT01082161.1:0-12476 GCA_006980735.1 Dasypogon diadema
ATTCTAAATTAATTGTATAATTTTTCCAGTTTCATTTAAGATTTTAAGCTATGAGGACATTTTTAGCTTTTACAATTCTGGGATGAAAAAGAATATGAGAGTTATATGTATTGTGTTATGCTCGATAAATAATTAATTCGATTAAATACTAATATTTTGTACTTTATTTAGCATAGCAAATAAAAATTCAAAACTACAGAGTACGCAAAGGGTACAAGGGCAGTGGAATATTTCCAAAGGTTAGGGAAAAATGTAAATGGGGTAACTGATCTGTGAGATTTCTCGAAAGGTTACGGTTTTGCGGAAAAAATGTTTGGGACAAAAGTTGTAGGGCGCAAAGAAAGCACTTGGTAGTGACCTTCAAGTTGACTCAGGGGCCAAATTTAAGGGCATTTGAACGCTAACATCAATTTTTTTATAATCATACAATAAACGAGGATCTAGCAACTTTCATGAACTTTCTAATTTAAAAAAAAAACGGCGTAATAGTAAGAGGAAACCACCTTATGGTTCTTATATAACAAATTTTATTAATTATAATATTTTGTGCACGTTTAATTATACATTTTTTTAATGGAACAGCGCACTTTTGACGCCAGAAATAGAAAGAGCGCTACTATAAGTGTTCCAAATATTGTTTTAACTTACAACCTATCCATATTTATTTGTATTTATTTATTAAAAGCTTTTCTCTCGGCATTGGTGCCGTGTTAAAATATTGGCTTTTACTGCAGATTTACAGGTTAGCCGCGAAAATACAATAAATAAATACAATTTGGTGGTTTTCTCCACAATAATGTTTTTTCATTATGTGGTCCATCATTTACATTTCCATCACTAGCCTTCAGGGAAATGATTTCTATTACGAGAAGAACTTTATCGAGGAACGATATATCTATCACTTTTTTTGATGATCTCTTACTGAGTTAGAAGTTTAGAGATCTTTTTACGCTAGTTGAATGGTTCTGTAACTGAGCTAAAAGTTGTATTATAGATTTGCATACACCTTTCCCAGTATCTTCCGCATACCCCGCTCTTCAATATACCTTCCGATCGCCTACCTTTAGTTAACTGCCCCTATTGTTCTGTAAGTATTCCAAGTCAGAACCAGAAGCTCAAAAATACAGCCATTTTTCAGCTCCAGGACCTGGAAGGTCCTCTTTAGGAACAAAAGAAGCGAAAAACGTGATAGTCAGAAAACTTTTTGGGGGCAGTGGCTTCGCGATGAAAATGACGCTATAAATTTTAAAAGTAAACATTTTTAATTTTAACTAACTTTTAGGGATAGAAAATAAATATCTTTCAATGATTTCTATCTTCTTGAGATCATTATTTTCGTACAGGCATGTTCTTATTCCAGCTTCCAGGTTTTTCGAATTCCTCTTTGTGCTTATTTCATGAGTTTGGGTGGGATGAGAGCTATCTCTTTCTTGAAAACGAGACGGTTGAGAGCAAAAATGACAAGAAAGAAATCTGCAAACAAAAATGAGAAAGAAGACCAGTTTCGTGCACGACTCAAAAACTTCTTCGTAGGATTTGTGCGGGAAGTTCTACTCACTTGCAGAAAAGGGAGTAAGAAGAGCATCGGACGTCCACGTGAAAAAGGCACAAATAGAACAATGAATCTGAAAAGAGTAGCAAGCGCAATAAGCTCAGTTTATATTTAGCTGATTAGTATATGAAGCGTTATAAAAGTATAATAGTTTCTGAAATTACTATATTATGTAGGGCACTCAGTTTTATCCAGATACCCATATCGGACCCGGTACTTGCTTCCATAATGTTTCAAATGGGTACCCGATTCCAAAGGGATACGTAGTTCCAAATGAACGTGGTTGCAAAAGCTCAGAGCTTGGGTTATAGCTCAGGACATTGCGTCTGCTTGAGGTAGCTCAAATTTCTGAGCTTAACGCTATTAATCATGTAATCAGTAGATGTAGGGCGAGGTGGTGTTAAAGAGTGCAATTCAAAGACAAAAGGACTGATATCTTGGGGACTAGAGAAGATATCGGTATGTGTTTGGTCTCAAATGATACTTTCCATAGGCGGCAGTACAATAAAATGTATAGTAGCTGCAGGACGAGAGACTTTATATTGGTTCATTAACTATAACCTTCCGATTATCCTTATAAATACCCACCTAGATCAATCCTGTCCAGTCAATATGTGCGTCACCCGAATTCGGATAACATGGTAGTCAACATGTTAATATTGCTAGAAATGTAACAATTATTTTAATTCTCATGATGTTGAAAAGATCTTGTACGCGATATCTTGGGGATATTTTTTGATAATTGCTATACAGTTTGTGTACTCTCTGGAGAATTGTATTTTATTATTTGCGTGGAAAGTTTTTGCAGACTTCCTTTCCTTTCTCGACAGCTATTGCGTACTTCTCGTCAAATCAAATTTTTTGAAGCTCCCCTGATATCATAACAACAAACGTTTATGTTCTCAGATTTTGCTGATAGGCATTATTACCCGTTCATCTCGATTTCACTGTATTGACGATTGGGAATCGCGTCGTTCCAAACGTGCATACACTGGGGGCTGGGGGTGTGCCGTTCAAATTCAACTTTTGCAAGGGAGTGATAGTAAGCAGAGCCGGTTTGTCTACAAGGCTCAACATCGTACTATGGATGGATGAAATCTCTGTAGAAGGAATCTTTAGAAGAAATTTTTACAATCTAAGTCTCCGTTCTCAATGGGTGCATGTGCTTTAATGAAGGTGACATTAAACTATCTAATAGTTACTAGGCTAAACTTTTAATCTTGTGCTTAGAAGTCAGCATTGCTACACTTATTATGAAAAACGTAAACAGGTGCTTAAAGCTCAATCAAAGAAATTAAATAAATACTGAACTTCTGCATACCTACTGGCTTTATTTCAATCAACTTTAACAGGGCTCTTTATCTTTTGAATTCTTACAATTTATTTCCCTGCAGTCTTGGAGGAAACGCTCTATTATCCTGATAGGTTTAGCCCTCAGGCACTGTTATCAGTAAATTCAAAAGCTGATATGTATGCAAGTGGCGGGCAGGATACAATGAATCACCCTGTGCTTAATATACAACCAACTGCTAGAAAATCATTTTTCATAAAATATCGATTTTTCCTGGATTCGCCGTCTTGCCGCAGGCGAAATACCTGTTCACACTGAAAGTGGCATGCGCTGCAAAGTTCTTTTACCGCCGCGTACAACATTTGTACCCTGTCATGATGGAGTGCGTGGTATCGTAGGGCGAAAATAACATGAAGTGAGGGGGTGCTTGGTGCTATATGAGTTCAGAACCTCCGCCGTGGAAAACCCCTCGAGCTTCGAGTACTACCAGTTGTGTCCTATCAGTTGGAGAATAATTATTAGTGATTGCGGTCCTGTGGAAATTTGTGCGCCGAGTTGGAAAATTGGATTTAGTTTGTTTTTTAATTAGAAAAGTGTCCTGGAAAAAGGACTACCGGATACTATACTTTTCATTGCAGTCCATGTAGTTTGTCGTGAGTGGACTTAAACGTGGCGACAATTTCCTTGAAGCCTTGTTACGTGTGAAACTTTCAAGTAGTGTTTCTGCAAGGCTTAATATTTATGTCTGGAAACATTTGATTCTATGGAAAATATGTCCGATATTTTTTTTACGATCGGATTTATTGGTTTGTGAGCTGCAAAGCAGTGGGAGGATAATAAGTATAAAGTTAGAACGGATTGCGTGCGATTGCGATAGCTTTCTACTTGCTAAGGTGTTTCGTGCGCGAGTGTTTGTAAGTCCCACAAAAATTCTAGCTATAGCGTAGCGGCTACCTATATATATATATATATATATATATATTGTATATAGGTAGAGTGAATCCAAAATATCGTGAGATGTGTTTCGGTGTTGCCGTTTGATTTCTTGACAGTGCGTGTCTTATGTGTTTGTGAATGAATCGATATAAATCGGATATAAAAATGTGGCTCAATGGATTAATACTCTTAACGATATTGGCTATTGCGAAATGTTCAGAGGCAGAACTTACTGTGGAGGCGGCTTTTCAAGGTAGGTCCATAAGAATTCCTTTTCAGATACTTCCACTAGGTCTCCTTGAACGTTGGGAGAACCTTAAATCTTATCAATGGAAATTGAAGAGAGATATAAATGACTCCTTGAATTCTTAAGAGTGTCGTATCCTTTAGCACGTTTCTGTGAAGGTATTAACGTTTGGATGTCAAGCAGCTCCCAAACTTTAGCCAAACTCAAGTTTTGCCCGGTCATTAATCAAAATTAAAATTAATTGTAGTCATTTTCCCAAGAAATCGCTCTAGTGTGTATGAGATCTTGATAAATTGCGGTGTTTAGTACAGCTTTTCTTTACTATCATGAAAGTTATTTTACTTCATTTCGAAAACATGCTATGGCTTGGCCTTAGTGTCGGCACTTTGGAATAAATACCCCTCATTTTGTATGAGGTGTCCATTTACACACACTTTGTTCATATAGCATTTCCCTTGACATTCAGAGTTCATATAGAGATTTTTAAGTATTCCGTAAATTACTACTACAATAATATCCTTTTACCAAAATTGTTTATAGCTTTTTTTGGATTTTTGGTGCACTTTAACAAAATAAGCACAACTGGAAGCACACATCCTTGGCAATCAAGGTGTAGAAAAGGTAGAATCTGGTTAAAAGGATTTGACTTTATACTTCAATAGCTTTCAAATATACATAGAGCAAAGTCAAAGCCCAAGCTATAGATGTTTCCATAGGGTAACCTGCTCATTCAATATGTGAGTAACTGTATACGTATTTACTTTGGAAGAGAGTGCACTTCGGAGTATTAATCGCTTTAACGCATTTGTAGTTTTTGCTTAATAACGTAAGCAGGTAAGTCACTTATATAGGACTCATTTTGGGGTGTACCCCCTTTTGTTAAAGTTACTGTAAAATTGATATTAAAAAAAAAATCTGCTCTGGTAGAATCCACAATGCTTAAAACAAAAATCGCTAAAATTCTAAATAGTTGAGGAATGGACGCCTAGATAGAATAAATTTGGAAATAGATAGCGTAAATCGTTTTAAGGATTTTTTACATAATAAGACGATATAATGTTAGTCAGGAGAATAGGTGTAATATATCCAGAAATAAACTCTTTATATAAAATATGCAAAAGTGAGAAAAGTTTCGTTTGGATTTTCAACTCTGATATAATGAAAAAGGTTTATATACACGCAGAAGCCAACAAATGTATTAAAAAAAAGACAAAACTGCTTAAGCATCAGAAACTCGTGTGTGAAAATGATATTATCATGGAAGATACATTTGCAGGCCTGGTATATTCAGGGAATTTTTTAAAAGTGCCACATGTAAATTATTAATAAAATTCTCGCAGGAGTTTGTTTTGAACCTTTTAAAAAGGCTGTGAGAAATGTGATGTAAATAACACTGCAAACTACAAAGGATTATTATATTATTTCTGTATGTGAAATATTTACGAGCATATTCTGAACCGTTTTCAATAACATACATATAATATTTAACCCTTGGGTACAATAATTACATAAACATTTTACAAAAGACCTCCATCCCGCCAGTTCCCTCAAGTGAAATTTTAATCAAAGGCCACTTATTTTTCGTACTTGTGAGTTCCATAAAAATTTTTGCAAACCTCACCCTGCTTCTCAAATGCAGTGGCTCTTCTAAATGTTTCATTTATCATATTCAAAAGGTATTTTTTCATTTTCAGACAATTCCAAAAAGGTAGAGGCATTTACAAGCCAATAGTAGTCTCTGGTTAAAGTTTTCGAGACTCTTGGCAACGCGCAATATGGATTCCGATTCGTACGTCCAACTAGCGATTTGAAGACTTTCTTTCAAAGCTTTAGCGATTTGGGGTTGTTGCATTGAACATCAACAATAAGTCAAAGATTTTGATCAGACCAGAAGTGACGCACAATTATCAGCGTACGATAAATGTTATTTCAAAGGCATCAAAATATAAGCGGTTAAGATATAAATTAGAATTATAGGTGCTACATTAGGTAGGGGAGACTGGGGTAAAAATTAACAGGGGTATGATGTAACAAGCAGGATTTCTTCAAAATTATACACGTTGCTGTGGTTTACCTACTTATTGTTCCGGAAGTGCATCGCGTGCTGAAGTTGTGCTGAGGCCTTAATTTTGGCAACTAAACGACCTTTTATTTTTTAGGATTTTTGGTTTATCACTCCAAGCTTATAAGCTATGACTTCCAACAGAACATTAAAGATAAGTTTTGTGAAGAGACTTTTATACTAAAGTTATATTTTGTCATAAAATTGAATAGTTTTTGTGCTATAATCTTTTATGTAAAGAAAAACTTTTGGGACTAAAATTAACAAATATACAGGGCTTGTATTAATACTTGTTTTGCTCTTAGATTTGCACTGAAATTTTTTGTTATTACGGCATCAGGAGTTATACACGAATAGGGTCTTCGAACTGGTACCTTTGAAGTAATAGGGAATAAGAAAATTTAGGGGTAGCCAAGCTATTTTTGTCATGTTTCTTTCTTTATTTACGGTAACGGTCCCTTTGAAATAGTATTAACTATTGTATATTTAAATAAGAGACAAAATTTAAAATGTGGATAAAAGTTGCATTTTAAATTACTAAGAACTCCAAAACATTGGGTATATGGGTATAATGCTTTAGAGTGATTAATTTTTACTCGTGCAAATGAAATCCAATTAATTTTTTGAACGTACAGAACGTTGTATAAAATTGTGTTAATGGCGTTCAATTTAGCATGAATAATTGCATTGGTCGAATTCGCCGACTGCTGCAAATAACATGATGTAATTAAAAAAGGTGTAGGATAAGCTTTACGCTAATATCTCATGACATTTAACGAAAATAGTTTTTAAATTTCTGGAACCATTTGTAATGAACTAATAAATTTTTCATTATTTTATCCTGAATGAAATTGATTTTCGATTCAGTCACAGTGAAAACTACAGTATTGCAATAACCGATTAAAAATTTTGAAATTCAATTGGGAATAGGACAAAATGATAACCGGCTTTAGGTAGTATTGAGAAAAAAAACATTCGAAGAAACTCTCAAAAGTTTAACACAAGTTTTCTGTCATTTTTATTAATATGTGCACGAGGCCTGCTGGCCTGCTAAATACAAAGGGGATGGTTTAGGATACATAAAGGTAGAAATACCATTGTGATAACCAACTATACCAATGGCTGCAGTTCACCTGACGGAGAAAGTTAAATAATTTCTACACTAATAGTAATGGAAAGTGAAATTAAGGATTCAATAACAAATTTCATAATTTTTCTTCTTTTTCTTCATCTTGGCTTGCAAGGGAGCCCGTAAGTTGTCCGCTCTGCTTTGAATCCGATTCCAATTGAAATATTACGTATTTTGACCTATCAGGGATAGCACATAAAAAAAACGTGGAGTTTATAAAGCTCTTCTGTATTAAAATAAAAGAAGCAGTGGTCACATGCATGGAAAGAAAACAATAGGAAAAAAATAGAACTCGAACAGTTCTAATTTTCCGAAGGTTAGAAAACTAATACTGAAAATATCTATATGGTTAAGTATGCCGCTAGATGTCTTCTGAATCTTAATTGGTGATTTTTCCTTAATATTACTACAGGTAATCAATCTAAAAAGAGAATAATATCTCGAATTGCAAGGTGGGATGTTAAAATTAGTACTGCTGAGCAAGAAATGCCAAGATATATGACCATTTCATATTTTATACAAATAAATGCTATCCAACATAGTTCTATGATTTTTTAGTGTTACCAGGTTGAACTCAGCCAACTTTTCATGCTAGTCTAAGTAAATATTTTTCAATTTGAACAATAAAATCCGGGTAAATCTGCGTTGATTACGGATTCCAGACCTGAGAGGAATATTTATGTGATTTGTATGAGAAGTAAAAATAAGTTAAGTCATTAAGTCATTTACGCGGAGGACAGACTATTACGGCAAAATAATTTGCATGTATATTTGTGAACTTTAATCTCAGGGAAATTCTCAAGCCACCAAGGCTAAATATATCCGTTATATTATTAATGGTTCTAAAGAATTTCGTATCGTCAGCATAAAGTAAACAATTACAAGAGATAACAGAAAATATATGATTTGTACCATATAAGAAAGTTTAACGGTCCTGATATTGTACCCTGAGGGACTCCAGATATTTGCTTAAAAGGACAAGATTTTGAACCATTTAAAGCAATGGATATATTTACAAGCTGTTATTAATTTGCCTTGTTTGCATATACAATGTCTGTTTGGCGCCCACCACACCCATCTTTACAATTTACACCCCTTTCTCTTCCCGTAATCCGATTGAGCCGAAATTAAAACAACAAAAACGAGGGATTTGACACTTTTTCCGATCGGAATGGATATGACGCTAAGGGTGATTATAGTATATGTAGTGACATGAATGAATAAGGAAACAAAAAATACATTTTTTTAGAATTATGAAAACTGCTGTCTAATTAGAACGAGACATTTATCATTTTTAACGACAAATTCTCGTTTATTTTTAGATAGATTTTAGAGTTCTTTATCCCAATAAATTTTAGCCCCCATTCTTCCTTAAATTGCTTTGGTTTATACAATAATATTTTATTTTCTTTCATTAAAAACTTAATGTAAATAGTATTTTTTTTTCATCATATCCAAGAATATCAGTTGTCAATTTCCTATTTATTTTGCTAGCCACTAACAAACGATCTGTGACAAATTGAGAAGAGAATTACACGACTATAGGGTTAATAATGCTATTTTGATGCGATAAGTCTTCAATACGTCACCATCATCTACAAAATCCGTTGAAGATATTTCTTCCAACATCTTCATTTTATCCATCACTCAATCTTTTCGATAACACGGAACCTCTCTATTTCCAGACTTTTTATTCTACTTTTTTTATTCTCTACAGTGGTAATTAATTTTTCGCTGCTACTCCAAACATATCAATCTTTATGAAGGTAAGTGTTTTAAAAAAAACGTCGAAAGTTAGAGCAATACATTTCAATTCAGATTTTAAAATTGGGTTTCCCTTGGATTTATTGTAATGAACCTAGTCCTGTATTTTTTGAAATCTAGATATTCAACACAAAATTGAGCGTACACCTTTATCCAAAACGAACTTGTTTAAAAATAACATACATACATATGTATTAATTTTATCTCAAGTTATTTTTGTTATTTTTGGTACTTATTGAATTGATTGAATACGAAAATCTCAATTGCGTATGTTATTTTTAAACACGTTTGTTTTGGATAAAGGTGTACGCTCAATTTTGTGAGTAAGTGTGCATAGACAGAAATATGTATGTGCAAGTTGTTCAACCATGAAATTCTTCGAAGCGTACTTATATAGCAGTGCTTTCAACTCGTATATCAGATTTTAAAACTTTCCCGGAAAATTTTTTCTAATAGTTGCCTAGATATTCGTTTCACAATTTTGAAATGCAAACGGAAATTGCAATAACGCTTCAACTTTATGCATTTCTCAGTGCATTCCTCCGTGCCAACTCAGCACTTTGCCAATGTTAGCAATTTAACAAGTGCCACTAGTGAGCAATTTTCGCTTAACCATTTTGCCATTGCTCAACTTAAACGTGATGTTCCAGGTGCTGTCAATTTCCTAGAACTAGGTGGAAGTTCTGTTCCATTTATATACACACTTATATGCATGTTACATATAGGTATGCACCTTCATCAAAGTGAAGTCCTGTCTGGCCAGTCACCCAGCCAGAATCACCCTTTGCAGGCTTTTACCGACTAAGCAGTCAAAGTTCCTGCAATTCTCTAGGGAGTAGGGATGAACCCTGTTTCCTTTAAGCATTCCATCAAGTGTGGATTGTGGGATGAAAAGGGAGATGATACGCAATTTTATTCGACTACGGTCCTCCCGGTGTTTATCTTGAGGGTTTTGCTATATTTTCAATTGTGGGTGGAGAGCTTTGTCCTGGTGAGGGAATTCTTGCCGTTGTTTTTAGAACTGCTTTAAGAATTTCCAGGAATTGTTCTCTGCTTCAGGCTTTCTAAAGTTCTTTTTGTGTTGCATTTTGCACTGACATTATTCTTGGTATTTGTTTGTTCTGCTTTTATTCGTTTCACTATTCATTCTTCACAATATACCCCACATCCATTTATTGTCTGATATTCTATGAGTTGTTATTTGAACGTTAGAACCTTCCGTGAATATATGTTCAAGAGTATCAAAAATTAATGAGTCTACGCAGGCAAATTACACCAGAGAGTACTTATTTCTGAGTAGTTTAGAAGAAAGGGACGAGTTATGTAAGGAATTTTTTTTAATACACCTCGCGAAACTGTTTTGAATTGTTTCTTTTGGTAGTTAATAACTTTTGTACCTGCTTCTATTCTCTATACGTTTTAGAATTATCTTTGGATTCGGACTGGATTTACTTGGCTGCGAAAGTAAATTCGCTGAAGTCAACGATGTAGTCTAATTTCTTTCAAGATTATGAAGATATTTACGTACTGTGGTCACCAGCTGGCCTATTGTGCTCCGCACTAATTATAGCTCCTCCATCAGTCCCATTCTTTCCAGAAAGAGCAGTATCTTTCTGAAGGAGATGTTATTGAAGCCTCCAGTCCTCATCAGATGCAGATGTGCCCCTGCCCCAAGCAGCTCGAATCGACACCGTGCAAGGTGCAACTGCCTCGCATTCGCATTGAATGTGCTCCGACTTCGACGTTTCATCCTCGATGGATGTAATACCCATCCGATTAAGATGTATACCGAAATATTGTGTAAATTTCATGTTTGAACAGAAATTGTAATTTATGTTTTTAATGTTTAATTCGTTCTGTCGCTAGAAGAAATTTCTGAGGAATTTTTGTTAAAACTTTGAAGGCAATTCTTCGACGGTATGAATTGGATGTTTCGAAAGTTGTTGTTTCCTCCAAACTTTCTATTTGTCTTGTTTTATATAATTCAGATAGATGTGTAAACATAGCTTTTAAATGATATTCGTGGTCTTACTTTTATCTTATTTTTCGTTAGCTTGTTATAACAACATTTGGACTGATTCCAAGTCTTATAGAAATGAAGTTTTTTTGTTATATATCCTCCTCTGAGGCAAATCGTCGTAAATCACGAAATCTGACTTATTATAAAATCTGCATTTACGCCGGTTTTACCTCAGAGGACGCACGGACTTATGACGCTATACCACTCACCTCTAAAGAGGAGTTTTTTCTTTTTTTTTCAATATAATGCTTTTCAATTTAATATTCCTAACCTAAGGAAAAAATCTTATAGAAATTGATATGGAAAGATTGGCAACGTTGGCGTCTCTGAGTATATGTGGGCTTACTTTTTGAGCTCTAGATTCCACTAAGGAAAGTGTTGTGTTTTGTCTTGCGTATCTTTGCGTAAAAAATTAAAAACGGAAGTGCGGAGTTTACCTCAAAACTTGTGAAAGATTTTGGTTGCACTTGTGGCACTAAGCGAAAGGTAACTGATTGGGAATTTCAAAATTCATCTGCCGAAAAGTTACACCCGAAAACTAGTATTTGCAAGGATATGACGATGCATTATGAATACAGTGAATTTCACCCGTGCATCGTTAGTTTTTTTTGTGATAGTTGCACAACGAAAATGTCGGTATATAAGGAGCATCTAAGGCGTTGCATGTTTTACGAAATTCCATACCCGTCGTGACTAAAAATTTGTGTTCAGCTTTTGGGGAGGACATTGTAGGTGAACGTACCATTCGTCGGTGGTTTGACAAGGTTGAAAGCAGGGAATTTCGACCTTCAAGATGAACCTAGGAGTGAATGACGTCCAGTTGTTGACGATGATGTGTTGGGAAGAACACCGAAAAACGACCGGTTTAAAATATCTCAAGTTGATTGCCCCATGAACTGACTGAAATGATTCTATAGAAGAGAATGATCACATATTCCGCCTTCCTTTTACGACAGCGTTTTGAACCATTTCTGTACAGTATAGTAACAGGAGACGGATTGGATTCTCTACAGCAACGTCGTCAGGAAACGAGTATATTTTGAACTGGGCCACCTACACATGACCTCCTACGCCGAAACCATCTCTACTACAAAGGAAAGGTCCCAATCACTACGAGCTGCTGGAAAGTGATGAAACAAATTATTTCTGACAAATACGGCGAGCAACTGATGGATTTGGACGACGTTATTAAATAAAACGACCAAACGACCATACAATAGGAAAGATAGATGTTCGATTACGACACGACAATGACAGATTGCATTTATCTGTAAAAATACAACAGAAAATAAGCAAGTTAGGATGGGAAGTCCTTAGACATCCTGCATATTCTCCTGATATCACACTTTCAGATTACCACATATTTTTGTCTCTTTAGAACTTTTTAACTGAAAAAACATTTACAGGAATTTTTGATCTCGAAAGCGCAAGAATACTGCAGAGATGGCATTGTCATTAATTAGATCGGAAGAGCA
>QYTT01082162.1:0-15885 GCA_006980735.1 Dasypogon diadema
AAATGGGTAATTTGTCTCTACTTGAATGGGTTTTTCCGGGAAAAAAAACTTATTTTGTTCTGAAAAAAGTGATGCATTGTTCCTGATGAGCTCAATTTCAAAAAGTAGTGTCGCCCCGATTATCATTTCAGAAAGTTGTGTCGCCCCGAAAGTGTGGAAAAATAAGCGGATCATTTGATTAATATAAAAAAAATCATTTTAAAATATAAAAATATTTGCACAAAGTACCATATTTTGTGAAAGCTAACATTTCCAATAGAATTCTCATCAAGCTAATTGGCTCATACCGCATTCGAGCCACTATTTCGGATCAAATGCGATTCATACTTCCGGACCGAATCTGATTCATACTTTCGGACCGAATCTGACTCATACTTTCGAGTCGATTTTGGACTTTTAAAATTACAATCAATACATTCAAAAACTCCGAGGATAATCCGAATAAGCGGACCGAATTCGGATCAGGCTTTCGATACGAGTCTGAATTCCAAATTTTTCATTTGCGGTAAAGAATTCGGTCCGAACGCGGATCCGAATTCGAACTCAGACTTCACCAAATCGAAGCCACCTGCTTCGAATTCGGTCCGAACTCGATTCGTAATGTTTGCAGGGACATAATACGTAAGCTTTTTATCGTCTCAAAGTATTTGCTAAAAGGAGATAATTTCTTGGTATTAGTGGTTAAATGCCGAAAAACTAGAATGGTTGTCCCATATGAGCATGTTAATAAAGTTAAGATGAGATTCAAATTTAGAAATATGTATATCAGAATAGATAGAGCATAGAGAAATCATCAACTACAGAAACAGAAACAATTCTATACACAAATACATCAGGATCATTCCATGGTAGATCCATTTCAGGTTTTATGATAATTTTGTTATGTTGTTCAGTTAGTGTTAGAGCATTAAAGAATTTATGTTATTTATTTTGGTTTTAGGCCAATTATTTTTGGTGTTATGATTTTGAATTGTTGAATTCGAAAAAGCGAAAAAATTGGAGGTTCTGGTAGTACCTAAAAACCATATCTTCTGAAATATAAAGTGTAGAGCGGTCGCTAATAACTTATTGTAAAAGTGAAGTTTTCCACGCGATCATATTAAGAAACAAGGACGAAAAATTAGTATTTTTAATTTTTTTTCGTCCTTTGTTATGTTTTACTGCTGGATGTTACTTAAAAGTCTGGAAAATATAACTTGGGACACGAATGGGTTCGTTATTAAATATAATTTAAAATGTGTAAGCTACACGGTAAAAAATTTGATGCTAATTTTTAAACCTTGTAAAGGTTTTACGAAAATAGAGACTTTTTTAGATTTAAAATAAGAGAATGGAAAAGTTTTGAATATTTAAGTTAATTTTGGTTTTAATTTAAGACTTTGTGGAAATTTCACAATTGTTTTATACTGTATGGTTTTAAAATTAGACGGATGAAGAATGAAAGATGAATAGAAAACCATACGGATCTTATTGCAAGGTGTTGTAAGGTTTCAAAGTTGTGCGCAAAACCAAAAAGTCTTATTTTAAGGTATTGTGAGATTTAATCTTACAGAAACTAAAGTCTCTTTTCTCAATTTCAGACTAGTTCAGTATTAGCTGTAACGTGTGAAGAAAACGACGTATTTTAACTGAAAATTGGTTGAAAAGCCAATAAGATGTAAATGTTTCAATAAGAGTTCTCTTAGTAGATGAAAAGTTAATATATTACTCTTATACTCAGAAGAGGTAATCATGAGTTTTATTTGCTTTGTGTGTGGAAGTTCATTTAACAGTATATCGTTTACTTTTGCGCACTTAAAAAATGTCGATGAGTTGAAATATGAAGCCGTCATTTTTAAAATATTGGGTGATTCCAACATTAGTTTGGATGGTTATGGAGGTAAACTATAATTTTCTTTTAATTTTAAAAGCTTCTTAATGCTGTTTATTGCATTATATTAGATTGGCATCTCAGGAAGGAAAAAGGAATGCTCAAGGGAATCATATAAGCAAGCAGCTAGAAAATTAATAAAATTTTGTAATGTAGCATTAGTATTAATATTGATACATGAATAGAGCTTAACATTTCTCGAGATAATAGCCTTGTGCAGACTAGACCTTCATTTTATTGTGACTAAATACTTAAACAAAATAATAATGTTTTCTAATTGATGGTATATTAGTACGTAAAAAATGCAAGCTGTAAAGGCAAAGATTCAAATGTTAAGCTGAACAAATATATTCAGAAAATATCTATTTTAACTCAAAAGATATTTTTTAATGAAGATTACTATCCCGAAAGAAGAACATGTTATGGATCACAAAGGCCAACCTTTGATCCTGGCTGTCGGAGCAAATGTACCTGTCATATCCGCATATTTTATTTACTTTAATGGGAAATTTATCAAAGTACCAGAGTTTTAATATTGTTAAAACCATAGACTTACTTTTTAAAGTTTTTTTGTATTTAATCTTAAATTTGATGCCAGTTTGCACAGATTCTTTTACAACATTTTGTATATAATATGGAACTAACTCATGTACCCACCCGACTGCTTTTATTTGAAATAAGTTAATTATTAACTTTTTATTGAAATAACCATTTTCATTTCCTAATTTCATAGATTTCGTCTCTAGATTTCTTTTACATTTCATTACTTTATCATTTCTTATTTTTCCATACATAGAGTTCAATAAAATTATTTCATTAAGACACACTTTGTTTCATAGACGCTACTAACCAAATCGCTTCCCTTATTCCAAATTTGAAACTCAGTATCTTTTCCTCTTTTCCATACATTTATCATCACATCATTTTATCACTTAACAACACAAGTACTAATCGTAAATCAAATCTAAGAAACTACTGTTATTCATATTCAAAAAGCATTTCCATATCATAAGTAATATATATATATAGATAAAATAAATTAGTTTATAATAATTATTCATTTTACACACCATCTTTAAGGTGATGGTATAGAATACTCTAAGCATTATGTTGACATATGTTTGTATATGCAAAACATACAGTATATACATAATATGTGATACATAAAATGCATTTAGAATATCCCAAAAAGTGCTCAGTGCCGTCGTCACTAAAATTACCCATATATAAAACCTCTGGATCTCTTAAAGGAAGACTTTTAGTTTCAAATGTTTGAGGCTTGCCATTTGTTTCAAAATACAATATTTTTGGAATGGAATTATATAAAAACTGACAAGTCTTAATTTGAGATCAAAGTTGTACCTAAATTTAAGACACTCTTAAAGTCTTAAAATAAAACTTTATTGTCTTGAAATTTTAGCCGATTTTCAAGACAATCTGATTGTCTTAAAATAAAACTTCATAGTCTTAAAATGTTTAAAACCTTTCATTAGTTTTCAAAAAGAACTTTTTTGGTTTGGAATTTTATACAAACCAAAAAGTCTTCGTATTAGACTGAAATTTTTTACCGTGTACCTATATAACGTCCACAAACATTGGAACCTAAGGAAACTCTTTACCAAAAACAGCAATGGACTAGAAAATTATCATAAATAATTAAACCTGTGCAAGTTTATAATTAGAAGCAATTTAGAATGTATAACCCAATCGGACAAAATAATGGTGATTCACTTTTATTCTAAAAATTAATCTACTTTTACTTGGGGTATGACATCTGAGGTAGGCAAAAAATTGACTGCTTCTGAAGAAATGAGTCGAATCTGCTGAAGATATCATTGAAATGATAACCTTGATCTGGCCTTCTTTTCTAACTGATCAGAAAAATAAGTATTTTGAATTTTCCCTAAAAACGGATGAAGCCATAGTCATGCCCGATTTAGCAGAAAATTACTCAAGATGAAGTGCAAGGCTACTACTGGAGTAATGATCAGGCAACATTTTTCAGTATATTTTCGAAAAAAAGTAGCACTAAAATTAGACAGTGCAACTTCAGTTGTTATCAGTGGTGATTTATTAAGTCATGATTTTGTAGCAGTAAGTAAATTTCAATGAAAAACGATGAATTTTGTAAAAAAATCAGTATAACAGTACTAGAAAAATATATTACTTCTCCGATGTATCGTACGAAGTTTTGAATAGGTACAGAATGAATGAATGAATAGTATACATCATATGGTAAAAACCTATGCGATGGCCTTCGAGGTATCCTCTAATGCCTTGCTGTTAAGGTCTAGCTGCAATTATTTAAATGGGCACAGGAAAATATCACAAATGTAAATGTTGTTGCCATTTTCTCCGACGAGAATAAAAAAGACCAATGAATGAAACAACTAAAAATTCCAAAATTAAAGTTGTTACCGTCAACATGCAAAATGCAGTAAATATTACCAATGTAAAAAGTTAAATAAAAACAAAATTATTTCCCTACCTTCACACGAAACGGAACACAGATTAAAATAAAAATGATTGCAATTTCTGAAGTTAATTAGAAATATATGGTTTGTATATATTACATATTCATGTATAAATACATCCTGTCAGTAAAGGTTCTTTTTAAAAGTTGATCCAACAAGAGCGGAAAATTTAAATTTCAAATAAAATACGGTTTTTTTAATTAATACCGAAATTTTGATTTAAGCATAAAGTGTACATGTGGAAATTATGTGTGGAACAACATATCTGGTAAATGCCTTCCTCGACCTTATTTTCTTTTGATGAAATTTTTAATGATGGTTTAGCATAATTGGATCTCAGTGATGGAGCATCGAATTTCTCAGAGTCGCACAATCATCAGGGGTTGCAGCAGAAATATGCTCGTTGTCGTTAGGTGCACCAACATCTCCGTTGCCGGAATCTTCAGCAGCAAGAACTAGAAAAAACAAAAATAAAGATATTCAGCAAAATGTTTTGCAAGAATTGAAAAGGAGCAACGACTCAGTTTTGCATGAAATGCACGAGTCACGAAAAGTTGCGGAGCAAATGTTGGAATTAGAAAAACAGAGTGTTAGTGAAACCATTAAATTTCAGAAAGATTTTATGGAATATATAAAATCAAAGAAATACGAATAAAAACTCTATAACTTACCGGAAACTTGTCTTTCTTGAAATAATTTTTCCGCTATAACTTCTCGAATGGAACACTCATTCGATGTTGCATTTCCATTTCTTCCTACAGGTTGCTGTCTTCCTCGCCTTTTCTCCAATCTTCGCAATTCCTCCAACCATCTTCTGTCATTATGGACATTGAGGAAGTTGTGTAACAGACAGCATGTCTTAATTATTATGTTCACGTTGGAAATATCTACCTCTAGATCTTCAACAATTTTTCTGAACCTTGATTTCAAATGTCCCAAAGCGTTTTCAAGTACTCGTCGTGCAGACGAGATTTTATAGTTATAGGTTCTTTGCTTCTCTATCAACTCATCTGATTTCGGATACGGTTTCATCAATACATTACTTAGGTCAAATCCTGAGTCTCCAATTAACAGTAGGTACAGGTACACGGCAAGAGCTGAAATTTTTGGAATTGCTCTTAAAAATGGGACTTCGATTGTGTACATCATAAAGCATAGATGTTTCAAAAACGTATGAGTCCCTTACACGGCCTGGTGATCCTACATTGATGTAATTAAAACAGTATCTGCCAAGAAATGAAATCTCTGATTTAATGAGTCTTGACCTATATTAGCACAACTGCCTATAATCTACAGAAGGTAAAAGAATAGCCGAATGCCACCCTTTAAAATTGAAGTAGTCGTATGCTTCTTCCTTAGGAGGTGACACTTCTATGTGGCATCCATATGTGGGAAAAACAAGAGGATGTCTTCTGCCGCAATATCACATGATACCAAGTTACCTATAGCTCTGCAACACTGAGGAAATCCTAATCTTTCGAAGCCACGCATGCAGATCTCAAGTTTAGATTGGTCTAAAGAACTATAGAAGTTCATGTATTGTCTCCGCATAACTCGCCATGCTTCAGAGCAAAAGTCCAAAGCAATTTCGTCCACAGTTGTTCGACCGACATCAAACAAATTCGCAATGCTTCGGTACTCTGCACAGATGAGCCAAGTGCATATATTGCTATTCCTGTTCTTTTTCTCAGAGGAATAGCTTCTCGGAAAATTGTAGTCTGATTTTCAAGTCCCTTTAAATTCTCACATAAAATATCAAAAGTTTCTGGAAGCATCCTGTAATCTTTTTTGAAATTTCTGGTCCGTTGAATAAACAATCTTCCCAGAATCTGCTATTTCTTTGCTAAAAATAACTAGGAATATGTTAGAATACGATAAGGCGGAGTTATATAAGTACACACAGAAAAATTTCTAGTTAAAAATGAACGGATTCTTTATAACTCTGATAAGATTTCTTTTAAAATTTAAAAGAAAAATGTCTTTTAAATGTCTTTTAAAATTTAAAAGAAAACCCAGTGCCTTCGAATGGAAATTAAATCATTATATTAAATAGATTTCTTGTTAGTTTTATAAGAAAAAATTCCACTAGATATGAAGGGATATTGCCTCACTGTTTTTAAAAAGATTTCTTATAAAATCGAAAAGGTAAGGTTCGAAAATATTCCATAGGCAACCTTCAAAGCTCAAGAGGGACATTTATTTTCGTGCTGTAAGGCAGACAATTTCATTTCGTCTTGTAGCACGAAGGAAAGAGTCTCTTTTGCACCTGAAATGTTATTTCTAGTACATCTCCAGCACCTTTGTTGCTTCGGATTCGGAGCAGGGAAATGTAATATTTATAAAACACTTTACGCTTCAATTTAAAAGTTTTATTTTTTCTCTACGTTTCTATACAAACATTTCTGTAATTATGTGATATGCTTAAATTAATGAAAACCACTGTACACAAAAATGAGAAAAACTCAAATTTTTAAAATGAAATATATATACGTACACATTTTTCCAAAAAAAGAAAGTCTTTGTAATATAATATTCTAATATAATATTCACTCTAACATGATACAAAATATATACTCGTTCAACGGATTTATTTATTTAAATGGGTCAGTCCGAGTCACAGTAAAATTCCAAATATTTAAATGAATAAGTTCAAAAATATTTTTTTAGCCGTATAACATTTTTGCCATTGGGTAAAAAATACACTTGAATAGGAGGACCATCAATTTTGTTATAAACTTATTATAGAATAATATAGAATGCAAACTGTCTTCACAGTATAAAGAGAGTAAATGCTGGGAAAATTCAATAATTTTCCATACGGCGAAGCACTCACTTGTAGTTGATACAAGTAAAAGAGGTGTTATTAAAAGTATTACCCTCGATGAGCAGAAGACAGTCACCGTTCAATGGTACACAGAAGTATGTTTGTCTAAACTTATTGTAGAGCTTGGAAAACTACGTCCGAATTCGCGGTTGGACACATGGCGCCTGCACCATGACAATGCACCGGCACATCGGGCTGAGAAAACACGAACATTTATATATTTTGAAAAAACATTCTTAGTGACCTATACGTACTTCTTCGAAATTACCAACAAATTCAATTTCCTCGTGGAAAAGATCATTTGAAATTACTAAACTCGAGAAACGTAAAGACCACTTTTTGCACAGGGTCAAAGGAATATTAACTCTAGCATATGTTTTGTGTATTTGATGAAATGTTTCGAAACGAAAGCACCACAGGACCCAGTTTTTTTGTTATTGTCGGATAGTGGTTCAGATAATGATGTTTCGGTTTTAAAGTATCTTTAAATAAAGTTATATATAGTGAATTGTGTTTCAGAATAATTTCACTAAGGTTATTCAAGTCTGTATCCTCAAATTGTGGAAGAAGTAAAATATCAATCATTTTAATTAGAATTTTTAAAAACTGGTAGGTATATATCATCTGATTCTTGAACAAGATCTCCAATCATAATTAATATAATGTGAACAAAGGTTTTCATTTTGATAGCATTCATTTTAAAGTTTGATGTTTTAATGTGATTCTTTTCAATAGGCATGCTTGAATTCTGCATTTCTGTTTCTCCATAGGAGAACATTTGTTTCCGAAAATTTAAGGTTTCGAGAGAAAATATTTTTCGCCCAGTTGAAATCTTGCAAAGACAAGTCGTTGGTATAATTTCCTTTTGTTCTAAGTTCTTCAACTTCTCTTATATCTGTTTGTGTCTAGAACGTTTACATATTCTACAAAAGTAATTACAATTGAAAGATTTAAGGAAGCCTAAAATTCTGCTAAGTCCTAAATTGTCACCAACAACTTGTCCCAGTACGAATAATATACATATTTACTTCTCCGTCCTCTGTTTTTAAATTTACGCCGTGTTTTTCTAATTTTTAAGCTGCATTAATAGCGGACCTAGAGCACGCTTCATTCACCATATTCATTTATATCTTTACTTTTTACAAATCCACCAACTGGAGAGTTCATATTCTGGAATTACAGGAAAGTTATAGTATATTCCGCATCAGATAGAATGACGTCCGGATTTCGAGCCAAGAGGATCATTAATTTCGAAATCATCAAAATATAAAAAGTATGGGATTTTAACTTGTTTTTCGTTAAGTGTCTTATTCTTCCACAAATTTCCATTTATGAAATTTCTTAATTTCCCTTTCTTTTGTAAGCTGTTTATATTATCTCTAACTTTTCTTAAAATTTCTGGTGATCCAAAGTATCTTTGAATTTGAAAAGAAATATCATGTAAAACACCCGTCAACCTTATTTTCGGCAATAATTGGATTCTAATTAACAATTATTTCAGAAAGTTGTCTATTAATTGTAAAACATTTAGGAGGTCTATATATATTCAGATTTTGAATATGTGTCAGAAATTTATATTCGTTATTTATGTTAGAAAATGCATTTGCAAATAACTTTTTCAGTTTTTCAAAAAAAAAGATGGTTATCAGAATCTTTAGAAGAACTAATAAAATTTGAAATAGCATCTGAGATAGGTATGAAAACATATTTTTTAATATTTGCTTGTAAAGAATAAATGTCTTTACGAGAAAACCTACTCTCACTATGTAACTTCAGTGATTGTAGTGAATAATGTTTAATATTTGTATTTATTAATACTGATCGGTAACACTAAATGAAATACTACTACAGAATGTTCAATTATTATACACATTGTATACTACAACAGAAACGCACAAGTATTCTCCTGAACTATGTGCTGTGACTTTGTCAAAACCTGGTTCTTTTATAATAAATAGTTGATAAGAGCACATCGTTGTTTTAATACAGTGATAGATTAAGAAGGGAATTCTCTAAGTTTTCAAAAAGTTCGTTTGTTTCAAAATTTACATTACTTGATATTGGAGTACTAGTCGAGGTTTTATTCTCGCCAGTTGGATTACAACTTAATTCCCTATGAACTTCATCCGAAATACTTTTAGAAGTTAATGATTTATCTATTAATAATTGGTTCTCATGTTTCTGTAAAAGTTTTTTAAATGTATACTTATTTTGAAAAGTTCGTCTGCAATGATCTTGTTTGCATTTATACTTATAAATTGATGGAATTCCGTGTATACCTTCCATATGGTTCATTAGGTTGTTACTGGAATTATATTTTAATTCACACACATGTTGGAATGTTTTTAATTTAGAATATTCACACATAAGCAAATTAGATGGAATTTATTCTGGCAAATTATTTACTTTATTTACTAAATTAATAACTTGTGAAAATTTCTGTGAAATAATGTCGAAAAAATATTGTTCGAAAAATGTCCAAGCCAATTTGCTTATGTGTGAATATTCTAAATTAAAAACATACGTTAATTTAATTATGGTATCTACACATTTTGCAAATGAAGTCATTTTGTATTTTATTGTGTCGCAATATATATAAAAACTAGCTTTTGCCCTCGACTTCGTCTGCGTGGAATAGTTACTTTGGGCAGTCTTTTTTATTTTTAGAATACTAATGTTGCAAATAATACAAATACAAACTAACTGCAAACTGCTGTGATTTACTGTAAATATCTTATTTTAACACATTTTTATAAACTACGCTTTTTGTTTTTCCATCCTTCGAGCTCTGCTAGAATTACCCCTATTTCACACCCATGTAGGTCGAAATTTCAAAAACGCTTGAAAAAAAGTTTATTTATTTCTTATCACGCACAAAGTTTCATGATTTTATCTTCAATAATGACGGACTCCCATACAAACTTTCATCCCCTATTTCACCCCCTTCACGACAAAAGGTAGCCTATGTCCTTCTCCAAGGTCTAATCTATCCCTGTACCAAATCTCATCAAAATCGGTTCAGCGGTTTAGGAGTGAAAGCGTAACAGACAGACAGAGTTACTTTCGCATTTATAATATTAATATGGATGTTGGATATTTCTGGCCCTACAACTAATATACGTGGCTGCATTTTTAAATTTTTTTTTGTGAATTCAAATCTTGTTTGATTAATTCTTACATCTACATCATTTATAGTTTTTACGTGGAGCACAAAGTCGTCTTGAGCGTCTGTAATGGTATGGTTGTATTGTTTTATTGATTCTTCTGGGTTGCAAGACGGAGTGCATTAATAATGCCACTATACAATCTCGGGAATCTAAAAAATCATAATTTCCTCATATAGAATTAAATTTATCAATTTGAGTTTCTTTATTTTTGTCAATATTTGTATTCTCCAAATATTTCAGCAATTCTGATTTATTTAATATCATGCGTTTCAGACTTAAAAAATGTCTGCATCTTTGTAACAAAGGTATCGTAGTTCTGCAGTAGCTTATTTGTTTTTCCTGGGAACAGTTGTTCAAAATCAATATCAATCTGAAAATAGTTTAATCAGTTTACCTAACGAATATGAAACAACATAAATATATTTACTAGTTGATATCCAATTGAGTCATTATATCTTGGCCATTCCTCAAAAATTTTTAATAGTTTCATGTTGGATTCTTTAAACTGTTCTATTCGGTTTGCGCTAGTTATCTTCCAGTATTCTAGTACGGTGGACCATGGTTCACAGTTGTTCTGAAGCCAAATTTTTTTGTTATCTAGTTCTTCTACAATACAATAATAAGGGTCCATAGAAAAATTTAAGTTTTAGAACTTTTCAAAATTTACCCTGACAAATGTAAATTTCTTCATTAGATGTGCTAACACATTCTTTGTCTTTCTCTGCCTGAGTTTATCCAAGCACGTTTCTTCGTAGAATTCCACTTATATTAGACCAACGCGAAAATAATTTTCCTGTTGGATTTTTAGCGCCTTTTTTCCTCCTCATAAAGTAAGTTTCATGCGGAAAAAGATGTAAGTATAAATGCCATAAAAAAAGAAATGTGGATTTTTTATGCGTAATACTTTGCCAAATATTGTAATAAGGAATACTGCATTTAGGAAAATATCCACATTTCTAGTAACGTCAAAGTACTAATGGATTTCTGTTTCGGAAAAGCTAACGTAATGGCTTTTGTATAAATCTGTCTCAAGTCATATGTCACCCTTTGTCCACAATTATATGCACAAGCTGCTTTTGATTTGCCAAGTCTAGACAATTATGTGCGTTACAATAGGCCTCGGCCTCGGACAGCTTTTTCTAATATTTGCTTGATATTTGGAGTGTTTTCTCCACAATATTTTTCATCGCTACTTAAGTTTTGCTTTGGGTCTTCCAATGGGCTTAGTGGAGGCGTGCTTAGAGAATTAGAAAAACGTTCAAACCATTCTGCTACTTTACTATTAACAGATAAAGTGTCAGCACAAGAAATAGTTGGAGTAGGTAAACCATATTGGATGAAAACGAGCTTGAACAATATTAAATCTATATATTAATTATACAAAGAAAGCTCCCGGTTCCGTATTTCAGGCACTTTTTTTATATGAAGTTTCATCGAGCTTTTCTTGAAATTTTATAATGGCAACACTGATCGGCATCAGTTCGGGGTTTTGTTCATTACTTTGGGGTTGCGTTCATGGGTAACTTTGGTGTTAAGTTCGGTGTTTGCATTGTAAAATATTTTGCAAGTGTCTTTTTATTGCTTCCTTGCATGGGAGGATTAGGCCTATATGGGACACCTCTAAAAAAACACGCTTTGAAATTTAAGGTGCAAATTGAGGGAACATATAAAAACGTTGTCACACTCATATAACTTCAATTTGTGCAATTGCACAGCGGTCTCCTAATAATGATAATTTTGGTAAACTTACAACACTTTCACGCCATTTTTCCAATCCACATCTAAATAAAACTTTTTGTCCAAATATTTCTGGTGCAAAAAACAGCTCACTAATCTCACTTCTATCAATTTTAAAAAAGACATCAATATTAATCTGTCGGTTCTTTAAAAATTCAATGGTTTCGTTATTAAGACCCCAAGAAGATAACAATTGTTCAAATTCACTTATGTTAACAGGTTTGCAAAACAGAATACATATTATCAAATTCTGAATCTCGGGAGGTATGTGAATGAACTTGTCACCACATTTTGAGGTAATTCAGTGTTTTTCACCTCTATAGCTTTCAGTTATTAAGCACAACAAATATTTTTTTAAACGTAGAAATTATATTTTTATTAAAATCCACAATTACAGTGTTCATTCCACCAAACCACTAATTCACTGCTTTTCACCTCCTTAGCTGCTATACTTTTTGTTATTAGACACAAATAAACTTATTTCTGAAAACGTATAAGCTATATTTTAATGTATCACCCAAAATTATTGTGTTCATTCCATCAACAATGTTACAGAACGACAGAATAACAGTTGTCACGTCGTTGATTTTACGAGAATGCATATGTGCATATGATATGCCTTTTTGTGAAATTGACGGCGAAATATTTTCTCATATAATTTAATAGAAATTTATGGATTATATGAGGAATCTCTTTTAAATAAAGAGGATCACTTAGATATTGCAAGAAATTCTTTTATTAAAAAAAGAACCCCTATTGTATTTAAACAGATATCCCTTTAATATTAAAAGATAAATATTCTTTCGAAGTGAAAAGAAATCACATAGATTTCAGGCACTTTCTTTTTACAGCAAATTTTTTTCTTCTGAAAATTATCAGTTTCTGCATCTTGTAGTCCTTATATATTTAACACGTTCAACCTGGCTCACGCGAGAACTTTAAGAGAAAATTGCGTGATAAACTAAATACAACATGAGAAAGCTCTCTTCATAGCAAAGCACCGGGTTGAACGTGTTAAATAGATTCCTCTATTAAAAGTAATAAGAAATCTACTGGAAATTAAACAGATTTCTTTATACTCTTAAGAATTTCTTATAGTTTTTATAGGGCTTGAATCGATAAGGCAATCTTTTTGAAAATAAAAGACATATTTTTCTGAGTGTATTTACTATTTTCCAAGTTGTTCTATTCAAATTCTTCCTATGCAGGACACTTATTATCAAGGTCCTCATTCGAAGATGCCATAAAGCCTTGCAATATGCTCCTCTCTCTTCTTCATTCAGGTTTGCCTTGCAATATTTTTGCGATGCAATAAATTCACATAGTGCATCAACATGTTTGTAGCAATAATATCATTCATATTTGAAACAAATGCAAAAATAATCAACTTAATTAAATCTAAAATATACTTCAACAGAAAACTTCACTTTTACAGTCAATAAAATCACTGTCAAAACCTGTCAATAGAACCAATGACGAAAAGGTAATGTGTCACACTGTCATTTGCGTTTTCGTCATAATAACGATTTTCGTCATAATGATGGTGTAGAGTGTCAATGGTTTAAATGCTATGCGAAATTGTACTTAAGCTGGTCAAACACTAACCCGTTTCATTTTGACAAAGAATGTAAGACAGTCGAAATAAACAGTTACATTTTAATCTTATTGACGGCAACGTATACTAGCAATTCGTATAAAGGAGTTGCGTTCTCAGAGGGGAGTGCTGTACATTAATTACTCCACTAAAAATTGGAACACATGCATAAATCTAATGGCTTTATATTTCGTTCAGACAGGTTATGGCGAACAAAATTCGGATACATAGCACGGAGAAGTACAAGGTTGGGTAAATGAAGTATTGACAGGTTTTTAGCAGATCAGATGCATACCTAGGTCTTTACGTAGAAGGAGCATAATTGCCTAAAACCAACAGAAAATAGTTTAAAATAAGAAAGATTGAAAGATATTCCTCTTTAGCTGAGACAAATATGGTACATACCTTAAGAAGATTTTAGTTATTCCTGTTGATTTCATTAAATATACACGGTTAAAAATTTTGCAGTAAATTTTAATATTTTCGGTATTGTATATATGACAACACCAAAAATATATTAAAAGATAATCCTTGGCATATATTAACACGTTCAACCCGGCGCTTTGCTTTGAAGAGAGCTCTCTCATGTTGTATTTAGTTTGTCACGCAATTTTCTCTTAAGCTTCTCGCGTGAACCACCGGTGGTTCACGCCGGGTTGAACGTGTTAAAATGAAATACTTCTAGCCTTAAACTTTAGTAGGGGAGCGGGGAGCTAGTTGTAACAGGGGCAAGTAGTAACAAGCATAGATAATAAAAGAATATTAATTTGATTTTCAACCTAACCTACTATTTAATACCCATTCTATCATATGAGCGCGATCAATATCCCGCTGGATGACGCAGAAGGCGGTGTTGTGCAGGCGCGCTCCGATAAGACCAGGTAATGGACTTTTTTTTGTTCATACAAAATTGATTATTGTTGATTTCAAATTGTTTTAGAGTTGTTGATTTATTCAAATACATTTATCATTTGTTTACTTCGATTATGTTAACTGCATAATTTTACACCAAATAAGGGATCTATTTTTTTATGGCAGTTATTTCAAAAAACCTTGCAGTGGTTGTTGTAACACACTTTCACTTTACTTTGTAACAAGTTACAACTTGTCCCTTATTGATTTATTATTTCTATAAAAATACGTGGGACATACTTAAATTTCTTCTTCTCATGTTTTTAATACTTTTTTGTTGAACTAAAATAAGGCCTTACCCGAAAGCTCCACCACGAAAATTGACTAACCGCCCTCAACGCAAAAGAAAATGCTGTGTCCTGACAGACACGCCAGAGAAGAACGAGTTACAAAAGGAATATGAAGAAAAGTCAAATAAGAAAAAGGACTAAGGAAGGCATGGGAAAGGGCAAAAGAACGGGGACAAAAGATAAGATAAAGATAGTTAAAAGACAAGGGATAGTAAAAGTAAAAAAGAAAGTTTTAAAATATGATTCAGAATCTGAACCCGAAGAATGGTTTTGTTTAGCTTGTGGGGAAGCTTATGAAAATTCAAAGAAAGAGTGAATACAATGTATAATGTGTAAGATGTGGGCACATGTAAAATGTGCAACAGGAGATAAGATCTCATTTGTGTGTCTCAATTGTAATAAAGATTGAAGACTGATTTCATATTTTACCTTGTTTAATCAAAATGCTGATTACTTAAGAAGTTGAAATTTTGTTATTATAAATGGCTGTGAGCCTAAAGTTCCTTTATAGTTTAAAAAAGAAAGAACATGTTTTTGTTAATTTTTGAATATTTTTCTATTAGATTAAGAATACATAAAAAGAAAACTTAAAAGTCTAAGTCTGCTTTAGCGTGTCTAAAATTTCTAATGCTAAATATCCTAAATAAATCTTTGAAAAATAGAAAACTGGTTTTCAATTCCTACTGTTACAATTTGCCCCAAGCCTGTTACAACTAGCCCCAATCACGGGGTAAGTTGTAACTCTCGTCACTTTTTTTTCTAAGCCATTTTTACAAGAATTCGCCACTGAATTTAAAAGTAATGTATCCTCTTAATAGCAATCCGCATAAATATTGAAACTCAATATAATCATATTTAATTTAGATTTGTATATGAAAAATATTAAAATGTAATACAACATATACTTGAATGTACTTTTAATATTTTACGATGATTAAAACTGAACACGACTTGCATTGAATATAAGCCTTAATATCAGAAGAGTATTAGAATTTACTCTGGGATTTTTAACCGTGT